>JACEEZ010017058.1:127500-217500 GCA_016584305.1 Chionoecetes opilio
CATTTATCTATATTTGCTCTGACTTTGGCCTGTATATGAAAATGGAATTAAGTTACCTTGTGAGTTAGAGGTAATAGGAGAAGTAGGAGGTAGAAGTGTTAATAAGCATATGGTACCTGACTTCAGGAAGGCTAATTATGTAGGATTAAGAAGACACCTGAAAGGGATTAACAGGGGCAAGAGGGAGTGTGAGATGAGATCTGTGGTCGGGACGGAGGGGGGTCTCGGTGAGGTCAGTGCGGAAAAGGATTACCTTTGTCAGCAATTTATTTGCAGGTCAGAAAAAGAATATACCTTATAGGGCAATAAGATCAGGGAAAAACGAGCCCAAGTGGATGACTGAGTTTTTAAAACACAACATAGGGGTAAAAAGGGACATGTATAAGAAAGTTAAGAATGGGCAGGTGAATAGAGAGCAGTATAACGAGATAGCTAGAACCGTGAAAAAATTCACAAAAGCAGCAAAGAACAATTATGAGATTAAGGTTGCTGGGAAGGCAAAGACCGATCCTAAGGTATTTTTTCGGTTTATATAACAAAGACTAGGGAATGGACCCATTTACTCTACTTGAGATAACGATAGATTTGAAATCTTCGAGCCTCATATTAGTCCGGCAGCTTAGTGAAATGATGGGGACATGCCGGATAAAAGCACCAAAATTTTTTCAGGCACTCTACAGGCTCCTAGCTATGATTTTGAGAGGGGAGACAAATGATCCCATCACTCAGATGGCTATAAGGAACGCTTCTTTATTATTTTGACATTTCCGCATGTGGAAATTAGGGTAAATGGGTTTTTTAAAAGAATAGTCATAAGGATAATGTTTATTGGATGCAAGTTATCTTATTATTATTATTTAATAACTCCAGAACAAAATATTCCAATATGGCTGTCAAAAAAACATAAATTCAATATTTATTCGACTTTAAACTCCCCTGCGGACATCGCGAAATGCCATGTAGTTTATTAGCAGAACACGAATTAAAACATACTCCTTGCAATTCAAAAATGACAGTGGTTAATCTACTGACGGTGCATTATAAAAAATAAGTATTCATTAGCTCATTATACAACATCATGTTTTTCCTGTACAGCTGCAGGAATGCCAGTCTTTGTTAAGCACCAGTATCAAATGCAGGTATGATTCAAAATTGTAATTATGTGTCTACTTCTCACATTTCAGCTGCAACAGTTCGGTGCTTTTCCAGCTGGCTTTCTTGCATGAACATCCCCCGCCACAACCTGCAGCACTTTTGCAGGCACACTTCACAAGTTCACTTACAGCCTTTGCTGCCGCGGGCTGCGAGCTCCAGACAGGAACCCAGGACTTTGTTTCTGCACCCAGTGTCCACCGCAGCCTTCAGCAGTTGGTGGTCTGTTGTTGGGCCTGGTGACAGGTTGTCCAGATGCACCTGGTACACTGCACGCTTGGTGTGCTGCAGCAGGGCCTGTTGAGTTGGGGAATTTTCTCCATCGTTCTGTTTTTCTGGCAGAACAGTTCCTTTCTTGCTTCATTCACCGACCCCAGAGGCTGGTCTTGTCATATATAACGACTGTGAAACGTTCCAGCATCTGGAACTCCTGGCAATCCAGGGTGATTTGTGCATGTGGATGTTCTACGATGAAGTTGAAGGCATCTGTGACTTCGGTATAGGCACCCATGCTTCCCAAACCGACTTTTTCCCCTTTCCAAGAAAGAAGAAGTCGTATACACACCCTGTGAAGCTGTGGAACACTGGTTTAGCGCTGTGGACTTCTCTTTGCCCAGAGTACTACAGATGGCATTGGATGTGTAGGAAAAGGAAGTTCTTGCCACTGCCGAAGGCGCCCCAGATGTCAGCCGATGGATACTTGCTGGCTAGAAAGTGATATTTCCCGATGAGGATGACAAGAACGTCAGTATCCACGGTGCGTACCAAGCATGTGGTGCATCCACTCTCTAGGGCACTTGTAGATGACCACAATTCTTGTGTCTCCCTCTTCGTGGTCACATGGCGGCATCGAGTGGTCAGTGCCACTGCAGCCCTACAGAGGCCCCCAGATGTTGCAAAGACCTGCTTTCCGTCTGGGAAGGTAGGGATACAATCTTCTCTGATGGGAACTGGAAGAGTTCTACCTTGTTTGTGGGGTCACGCAGGAAATCGGGCCAATTGCCTGGGCCCTTGGTCTGCCTGCCACCTTCCTTCGTACACCTTTCCCCCTTTTCTCTTGGTTGATTCTTTGATACTGTTGTCCAGGTACTGTCCCCATCCCAATCTACTCTCATAGGGGTTTTCCCCAGTTGCCTCATGATGTGGGGAACAAACACTCCCTTGCATAATCGTCAAATGTAGTGATGCCAGTCACGGGGAGGAGGTGAAACCACAGCAGCACCATCGAGCACTCTAACATCAAATGAGCCAGAGGGTTCTTCTTGCGTCTTCTGGGCCAGAAGTTGGGGGAGATCGGACTTCTTCCCTTGTCGCAGCTTCCCTCTTTCAGCCAAAGAAGGGGGGGTATGGGTGATTCTCATGCTTGGAGGTGTCCAGGTCCCTCACGGTGCTGGTGACTATGTAGAGACGGGAAAAGAGGGCCACGTCATCCTCGCATAGACACTTGTCCGCCCTGCTTACTCTTCGTCTTTGGTGTTGGGGGATCTGAACAGGGGCAATTTTTTTTCTTAATTGGGTCATGGATGGAGTGTGTAGCATCTGTCACACTGACTTCTTGTATGTTCTCATACTGCTTCTTGCCAACAGGCTCTACTGTGCGGACTGTGTTGAAAACAGGATGGTCGATGACATTCCGTGTGTCAGTGCCAGGAGTTCTGGGGTGTCATCCTTGAATGGGTTTCCCATCTCACTGTGACCTGGATAGGTCCACAGTTTGCTTCGGGAAATAGTCTTCTGGTAGATAGCCCTCCTCGTGATGGTACTGGTCATCATTTGGGGTTTCGGCATACTGCTCCCCGAACTCTGCCAGGAGTCGCGCCTGCCCCGGTCCCGCAACCATCCACCTCCTGAAGGCAATGGGTTCTCGGTAAGGCCCACTGTTTCTCCTTCACCTTTCACAAGCTCGTTGTTTTGTTCGTGGTTTGGTCAATGGGTATAGTGGAGAACCTCTTGGCTGTTTTCGAAACGACCCAGTTGCCGTTGACTTCGAATTGGTGTTGAACTGCTGGGGGCAGACTCTCCTGTCCCTGATATGCACCGGGGCCACCTGGCATAGTTCTGGTGGTCCAGAGCGAAGAAACCATGGCACAAGAGCTTTCAGTGTCTAAACGTATAAGGGGAAATCTTGTTCTCTGTGTGCACGTACACAAGATCAGGCAAGAATTTCCAAAGCCGCAGGATGGTATCCCAGTAATGGAATGTTGGACTCCTGGCAGCCATGTCCCGTCTCCATGCTCAAAACCTTCATCATTGCTTGGTTTTTTCCCCAAACTGCCTCTTGTGAGCATCCCCTGCATTTTGGCCAGTGCGAGAGCACTGACTTGGTGGGCGTGTCTGGTCTTCGTGAGGTGTGAGGCCGTCAGGAAAAAAGTTCGCAGTGCCAGACGATGCAATGCCTGCTTGAGTTTAATGCGGTTGTCCAGCCTGATGCCTCCAAGTAGTCCCCAAGTGTCTTCCCAAACAGCCATCTCAACATGGAGACCTCCAAACATGACCACGTACTGGTCTTCGCCATGTGTGTGCGGCCAGTGCCACTGAACGAAAATTGGCCAGTGCATACAGCGGAGCATCTAAAGGGCAATGACAGGAAGTTTGCCCAGGATTCAGAAACTGTATGGCTTCACGCAGAACATTCATCCCTGGTTTGACCATTGCTGCAGTGGCAGCCTTCTCACTGAAGAGCGGCAGGAGCTGAGTGATTGCGGCTGCAAGTCAACGGGGCTCTCTTCACGGAGGCGTGGTAAGCAGACCAGGCAACAGCACTCCCCTGACCAACTCTTCCTTTCCCATGAGCAAAATGGCATGTTCCAGCCACTTGTTCTCTTTTTCGCGGGGCCTTTTCAAGGTGTCCACTGATGGGTCGGATGTCATACGAATCCTCGCACAGCCACGCTTTCCTTCCGAAGTGCCACAGCTGGAACATGGTGAAGTTTTCAGGCAGTCTATGGTCCTGGGTGGTGTTTTTTAGAAGGGCTAGGCTGATCTCACTCTGGGATTGGGCCCCTGTTTGAACTGGGAGAAACTGGAACAGGCTGATACCTGTCCCATGGAATGATCCCGTGGCTGTTGTGCTTGAGGGGTTGTGGTCAATATTATCAGGGCCCCTACAGTGAAGAGCTGAAAACGCAACTGGCTGGGGACACAACTCCCTTTCTCTTCATGTCCTCACACCCCAGCAGTAGCCAGGTGATTCTCTAGGTGGAGCACCCGGTCATAACTGACACTCAGGCCCAAGTCATGCCCTCTGGGTAACAAGTTTTCTTGACCTATTGCGTGTGGAGGTTCAGGGCCCAAAGTAAATGGTAGGGGTGGCTCAATTTCCAACGAATGTCGTGATCGACTGCTTGGTATTTGCTTTTCTCTTCTGGCTCTCTTTTTGCAGTTGAAGAGTATGATCTGTGAGGCAGTGAGACAGGCCTGGGAATCTGTGCAGTCCCCGATCTTTCAAGTCAGCTCCTTTCATCACATGGTCACCATACTCTTAGGTTGGCTGGAACAGAGTTCTTCTGGCAGTCCCGGGGAAGGAGCCACTGAAGTTGAAACCACAGGAACGAAAGATGTCCTCTCGCACAATCCTGGCAGCTTTTGCCAAAATTAGTTTCATCTCCTTCATAGTCTCTCCATGGGGCCCGTTTTAGCATTTGTTGCATGCCTTTTCAAAGACAAGTAGCACATTTTTTTTTCCATCACTTTGCTCTTGTGAATATGGAAAGTGCTTCAGGATTTGCTCTTTAAAGCGAACTTTGTTGACTTCACTCCTGATGCCAAAGTCAGCAGACGACTTTCGTAAGATGCCGTAGGGGAAGCAAACTTGAAGAGCAAAGTGCCTTCTTCCACTTCATTCTCTATGTAAGTGACCAGCTCAGCAAATGCTCTTGCTCGGGGTTTCTTGTCTGGTTTACTGGCATCCTGTAGGTTTCCCTGTTCCTGATCAGGGCCGGTTGACGATTCCGCAGTCCAACAAGCAAGCAAGATGGTACTTGGGCCCCCAGTGCAATGAGGTCACCGAACCTTCAATTTCCTGGGCAACAAATCTGAATCCAAAAGATCTCGGCCATTGACCTAACATTGTCATCTGCCCCCAGGTTTTGAACTCATGCAGGAGTCCATCTTCTTTGGTGCAAAATATGCAGCTGGTCTTGTCGAAACATTTGCGTGGACGACGGCATCGGGCTTCTGGAGCAGGAGTGCTATCTCTCCCTCGCTTCTTCGCCCTTGCCAGTTTCTGTGTGTTGAATTGGTCGTGATGATTTGTGCCACTGTGCATGATTCCTGATCAACTCATCCACGTCTGTGGCAGCACCAAATGCAAGAGGCACTGGCAAGCGGGTTTAGTTCTCTGAACTGAGTCACTTTCTCCAGGAAAAATCCATAGACAGCTGGCGCCGACTTGTCCGCTCCATGTGCATTTAAGGGACAGCGAAGTGGCTCAGAGGTTTTCTTCTGGCAGACTGCCACGCTGACCAATCCATCACAGATGAGGACTGGGGCTCTTCAAAATCTGCAACACACAAAAAAAAACAGTTAGCAGACATTGTTTTCATCCTTAACTAAGTACATGTACGTAAGTAATTTATGGTCATACATGTAAGCCTAAATTCCATTGTAATAGAAAAGGTTGTCCTGGTAAAATTTGAAAGTGTGATCTTGAAGTATAAGAAGGGATGAAAAAAATAACAAACTAGTGGATGTATTGCATATACGGAATATTTCTTTTGCCATTAAAGGCGAATCTTGATTTTCATCAAGATTTTTCTAAGTGAAATTAGCCGTTATCACAAAATGGTTCATAGAGGCTTCTGAGTAATTGGATCGTTTGTCTCCCCTCTCAAAAACATAGCTAGGCCCTGTAGAATGCCTGACCCAAAAAATTTTGGGGTTTTTTTCCGGCATGTCCCCATCCTCTTGAATCTGGTTCCTTAGCGGCCGGACTATATAGTAGGGGAGTGATGTTGATTTTTCTATGTGAACAGTATATTTGATGATACAGCCAATTTAAGTACAGGAAAATTTATACGCTCTAAAACGACTGGCGCCATGTTGTGACGACAAAAGTGTACAGACACAAGCAAAACAGCTGTGAAGCGGGCCGCTACTATGTACACCTACATATACCTACCTCTCACTAATAACCTCATAGCGAGACCCCCCCCAAAAAAAAATATTACTAACCCAAACCTACCCTTTGAAAAAATTAAGTTATATTTTATTTAGCCAACTAACCATACTAACTTGCATTCCCCCTACTACCGCAAGAGGGCCTTAATCCTCCTTCAAAAATTGTAGTAGGTTTTCACTGTTTGTAATATTAAGTTGTAGTTTATAAAAGGAAAAGGGGATAAAGGGGGTAATTTGGCCCGTGCACTAGGCAATTGATTACTTTTTGGATGGGGCTTTCCTTATGGGGAGACTAAATAACCTCCCAATAAACATGAAACAGCTAAAACAGATAGAAAACTCATAGGGGAAACAGGTAAAAAGGTAGGGGTTAGAAAAGGGTTTTTAGTGGTGGAAGGGGTGAGTAGAGGGGCAAAGGGGTGTATTTTTGCTTATATGGAGAAAAAAAGCCATACTTTTATCCCTTTTTCCTCTATGGTTCGTCTATTTGTCTACTTTTACTGTCATTGCAGTTCTTTTAATTTCCCAAAAAAATTTGCCGACCCAGAAGTGAATTACTTGCCTATGTCAGGGGGCCACTTTCCCGGCCCTACCCACTTTTTTTTATAAACTAAAACTTATATATTCACAAACCGTAAAATACCTACTACATCACTTGAAGGAGGATTACGGGTCATTTTTGCGGTAGTAGGGGTAATGCAAGTTAGAAAGGTTAGTTGGGGTTGGGAAAAATTAAATGGGAGAGAAATTTTTTTGGGAGTCGGTGCCCTTTTTTCTTCCTCCCTTTTTTTCCCGTTTGGTTTGATAACCGGCCCATTTTAAAAAAAAATTTAGTTTCCTATGCCTCTCTGGGAAAGGGAGGGCAAACTTTTCTAAAACCCCAAATATAAAAAATGGCCGCCCCCGACTTTCTTAAAAAAACTTTAAAAGGGTTTAATTTTGGGCATCAATGAGTTAAAAAGACAAATTTGAGGTTCAATTTTTATAATTCGGACATTAAAAAGCCCTGGAAGGGTTTACGAAACCATTTTTTGGGGGATCATTTTGACCTTTTAAACCCGGGAAATGGCCACTGCCCCGCCACCCCAAAAAACTTTGAAATGTAATATTTTCGGCACAAGATAAGCTAAAGGGATATGGGAGGGGTTTTTTTCCCTTATTTTTTGCAAAATAAAATCATTGGAAGTATTTTTTTAGATTTTTGGGGGAAACCCCTGACATACTTTTTCAAGTTTTGATAGGGAAAGGGGGAAAAAACATGCTGTATTTTATATCTAAAAATTTTTTCATATTTTTTCCCGGGCTGTTTCGCATCCCCAAGAAAAAATTTGAAATGGAAAAAAAAATTAAATATGAATATTAATTTTCTTCTTTTTCCATGCATCGATGCCCGTCGATAAAAATCGCCGACTTTTAAAGTGACTAAAAATGAATAATAAACAGACATGAAGAAAAGACAAGGCTTTAGATGAATACAAGTGCATTTTACTCTGTGGACAGTCATGTACGAAAAAGGGACAGTTTGGAAAACTTTACACCTGAGAAGTGGGAAAATCCACCCGGGGGAAAAGTTTTTAAAAAATGGAGAGAACTGATAAGTTTAAACATGTACATAAAAAATGGGTTTGGGAAAAGGGACCTAAAGGTCCCCACATGCATAGCACTTGTTACGAAATCATTATCCAGCAAGCGCAAGCTTGCCCGGTGAAAACGAAAACCAGAAATCCAGGAACATTTTAAAAGAAATTAGCATCAGATAAACCCAACCCCCCTCCGCCAAAAGGCCAGTGAAAACCTAAAGGCCCCGCCCGCAGGGTTTTCCCTTTCCCAATGAAAAAGACTCTATGTGGGTGGTGGGGGAAAAAAAAGGGTTTAGTAATCGGGAAAAGCAGATTTTATTTCTTCAACAGTAGAGGGCCTGGACAAAATTTCAATTTCCCTACTTTTTCCCGTCAAAAAAATGACGTCAGGAATTGGGGGGGGATTTGGAACTCTGATTCATCCACCCAGAACCCAAAAACAGCTTTTGGGTTGGAAACCCGCTCCCAAATCGCTCGTGCTGGCGAAAAATATGTCAGCCCCCAAAACCCCTTTTCAGATGAAAGTACTCAACATCTGCAGCGTGTAAACCTCCGAGGGGGCCAGGCTCTCTTTTTCATAAACATTGCAAGTCATTTTAAATGCCCATGAACTTGGGACACTGAAAATTCCCCCTGGGGGACTATAAGCGCATTATTTTCAAACCCGGGGACAAAAAATCAGCAGAAAATTTCCCAGCTATTTAAAAGGGAAAATTCTCATAAATAAAATTTGGGGGGGGACTCGGTTTTCATGAACGTTTTCCAAAAGAATGTAAAGTAAAACGGGCCCTATGATAAAACGGCAGAAAGGTACATACTTGGGAGGCGTAGGGGAAAGGGGTTTTAGCGTTCCAAATGGGGGTTCTCGGTGCCCCTTTCGATCCCGAAAAAAACCCCAAAAAACCTTTTTTTCCCCCACCGTCGAGGCCCCCAAAAACCCACCCACATCCCCTTCCCCCATCAACTCTACCTTCGACTGCGGGTGCATCGGAGGACAAAGGGGGGCGGCATAAGCCTCTAATCACAGGGGGCCACTAAAAGAATCCTGCCTGCGCCCTACGGGCGAGGCCCAACCTCAGAGCCCTCAAGGAACCATCAGACCCCGGGGCCCACCACTGCCAAAAGGGCGCTATAGGCAAAAATGTAAAAAAAAAAAAAAAAAAAAAAAAAAAAAACATTGAGGCGCAATATTTTCTTTGGCTGAGAAATGATCATTTTTGGTGAGAATGTTGGGGAAACCGCCCCAAAAAGACCAAACACGGGAAAAATATTTTTCCCCGGGCCCCATACATAAACGATTTGGGGAAAAAGAAGACCCTAATGGGCACCGCTAAAGCTGACACATGGTTTAAAAACCCAAAAATAATTCTGAAATTTGATACAATCCCCCCCCGTCCGGTCGTTTGCCCCTTTACCCTCACAAGCTAAAATCAGGGAAAAAACGCACTGCATTTGAGATAAAATCTCTCTGTTTTCCCTCGGGACTGACCAAGGTGGGGAAAATTGTAAAAATGCACAAAGATGGATGGGCATCATTTAAAAGGGCAAATTATGCTGCCGATTTTTGGGGGTAAATTGACCTAAAGTGCCCCTCTGATTGTCCGTTCAAAATAGCGGGGGGTTTAAAACCAAACCCTCGTTTATAGTCGAAAACGGGGATTTCAAAGAGCAAAACCCCACTTGCCCGGTTGCGGGCCAGTCACCCCGGCACTAATTCTTTGTTTTTTGCACCCAGAACTTTTGATCCAGAACACCCTTCCCCAGAACCCTTTGAGGTTTCGCCCAGTTCCCCGGTCCCCAACTTTGACAAATCTTTTCGAAAAAATCTCAAAGATCTGGGGGGGGGAAGTAAAATGCAAAATTAAAACCCATGCAGGACATTTAAAGTGGGGGGAACCCCTCTCGGGGACCCACCAGCTGAGACAGACCCCTTCCGAACCCCCGGGGGCAAAAATTTCGTGTTTAATCCTGAGGGGCTAGGGCGCAAGATGACCGAAAAAAGACCTACCCCAAAAAAACCAACTGTGCCGGGGTTTTCGGGGTTTTAAACCCCCAGCATGTCAAACCCAACGAGAAAGTCGAGCAAATACCACATGACCTATCCCAAACCCACCCAGTAAGACAATTCTCAATGATTTATGTGTAAAATTGAAAAAATCGATCGAAGAAAAAAAGAAATTTTTAAAGAAAATTTAAGGATCTGGGATCTCAGATGTGGTTTGGGGGCAGCGGGGGTTTTAAAAGCAGAAAAGGGTCTGTTTTATCAGGCCCCTTTGTGGAAAAAAATTTAAGCGTGGTGTTCGTTGCTTGCGATATTCTAAGAAACTCTGGTCCACCATGTCCCTATGCAGATGTTTTTGGGAAGGTTTTTCCCCCCTACGAAAAAGGTAAAAGGGATCCCCTTTCCAAGGGTCCGAATCTGAAAAGTGCCCAGGAACCCTTTTGGGAGATGCACATGCCCACTGAGAGAAATCCCGAGCCCGAAGGGCCTCATTGACACTCTCTTCAAAAAATATGAGGGTGCACCCCAAGGAGGGAAAATGGGTGTCCCCTTTAGGGAAAAGGTGGAAAATTCTGACTAAAAAATCCATGGGAAAACAGAACAACAAAATTGACTGAGTTTAAGTCCTCCCTCAAGCTTTTTTCCCTTCCCCTTTATGCAAATCTATGATAATAACAAGTATTGGGCCCGGGACCTTTTCATTTCACTGCAGTGCTTTATACCCTTCCTGTCGACCAGGGTGCATTCTGGAGAGGGGGTATGTTTGCAGCAATGACAAAGGGAAAAACCCTATTTATGTTCGCTCTCGATATAAAGGTAGAGTCAACAATGAATAAAAAGGGTCTTTAACTGAAGTTGGGTTTGGTTTTGGGCCCTTCTGGGAAAAATGAAAAACAGTCCTTTCAAAAAACTTCCCGGGAAAGTGAATAACATCAATCGGGGGGAGAACAGTTTCCCTCCCCTGCTAAACGCAAGAAGCAAGGGGAAAAAGGGGGGAAAGAGATTGCCATCGAGTAAGTGGAAGGAAGAACAAGCTGTACAGAATAAGGCATGCCTTTACTGAATTCAAATGTGATCCATTTGGGCCATACAAACCCGACCCCCCTTTGACCTTACAGTCAGGAAACCCCGCTTCCCGACGCTCTCGTGCTGGCTTGAAAAACAGCAAAGGGGGGATGGCCAAACAAACTGAAGCAATTTTATGCATGACAGAGTGTATTCCAAGACCAAGTCCCCTCAAAGACCGAGTTCCCCCAGGGAACGCAATTTAAATTTTCCAAAATCAGGAATTGAAGAAACCCGATGGGGAAAAACCCGAATTAAAGATGGGGGAAAAAGGAGGTAAACCTTGGGCCCCTTTTCTTGACTGGTCGAAAGAAATGGTGTTCTGAAACTTGAAAAAAGTCCCCGCAAAAAAAACGTGTTACAGCCCAGGGCCCTTTTCCCTCTTCAACGTCAATGGAACAATTCCCCTAAACAAAAGAAAAGCAAACTTTAACAAAAACTAACTATGACTGTCATTAAAAAGCCGAGGTAACCGTCTAAATTTTGATATGGGCCTTAAACTGGCCTATCAACTCCCCAAAAATTGGATAGAGAGAAGGGAGACAGAACAAATTACCTGGGGAAACAAGCAGAGAAGTTTGGGGCACTTTTTTCTAAAAAAGGGCAAAGCTGCTGACGCATCATTTTGGGGCCCAAAAGATTTTATATGATCAGAATTTCCGATCAAGGACAGTGAGGAAAACTGCGCCAAAAAAAAATGCCAAAACAGCAATGCTTCATGAAGCCCGAAAAATGCAAATTTTCCCTTTTAGTAAAGTTTTTCCCCTGCTCTCCGGGGAAAAAAAAATGGAAAAAAAAAATTTTTAAAAAAGGGAACAAGAAAAAAGGAAAATTAAAAAAACACATATTAAAAGGTAAAAAAACGGAAAAAAAAAAAACCCCAAAACCAAAATTTGAAAAAAAAAAAAAGTAAACAGAGGAAAAAAGGAAAAAAAAAAAAGTGGGGTAAAAAAAAAGGGGGGGAAAAAAAACCCTTAATTTTTTCAAAGGAACAGGCAAACCCGCGCATAGGCCCAAGGGCACCACTTGTGTGGAAACGCAAAAAACCTCCGCAATTGTGCCCGAGTTTTCCCCGGAGGCAATCGCATTTCCCCCTTCTGTTTCCGGGAATGGTCAGCCAATTTTCACTGAAAAAAAACAGGCAAATAAGTGAAAAGGGTTGGTTTTCAAACACCCGGATCCCCGGGGTTTGAAAACAACATAGCCTTTTTTCCCGTGTTTTCTGGGCCTTGTAAACCTAAAAACAGGGGCCTTGTGGTAGCCGTCCCCGAAAAAGGACAAAAACGTTTTTAAAAAAGGCCGGGTTCCACAAACCGTTGGCACTGGGTTTTGCCCACAAATGCTGGCTTTCCTTGGAACAACAAGGGAAAAACCCTTTATTTTCCCCAAAACGGTTTTAGGGGAAAGCAAAAACCAGACCTTAGAGAATTGGGGACCCCCAGGCCCCCCCGAGTCAACAACATGAGTGGGATGATGGATGGAGCCATTGCCTCATGCACAAACATCGGGCAAACAATAAACTGAGCTTTGCGTTTTACCCACAGGATCCCTGGTGTCCTTTGAGCAACATAAAGCCCCTTGACGTAGTTTTCTGTGGGCCCCCTGTAAACTAGAATGACAGGCCCTGTGTAGCCATTGACCGGAGCACACTTTTATATTGTGAACATGGCCCTTTTCACACCCCCGGTCACTGGTGTGACCACAAATCTGGTTCTTTTGGAACAAGCAAGAAAATCATCGCAGATGTCTAGAGAAGCTAAAAAGGCACATGACCTTCTAGCAGCATGTGGTTTCACAAACTCCCACACACAACAGGTTTATCATTTATTTGGGGGCGGTTTGTCATTCGATATGTCTATTGGGGATACCCAAAAGCAAGGGCCATTTGGGGATGCCGGGGGGCACGAGGGAGGTCAGAAGAAAAAAGCATTCCGAATTTTTGCCCGAAATTGGACAGTCTCCATCCACACTTGGAGCGTGCAAAAATATCTTTTCATATTTTTAAAAAACCAGCCCCCAAAATACCCATCACCGATTTGGTTTTGGGTGGCATCTTGTAATGGGGTTATGTCTGCCTGTTTCCCTTTAACCCAAACCCCCACTTTCCCCCCTCCAAAACCACTACCGCAAATCTGGGAGACAGGGGAAAACAGTGATGAAGCAGCGAAAAATGAGGGGTGATTTGATAGTGGCTAAAACAGTGAATCATGTAAATGATGTGAAGGGGTAGATTAAATATGTACAGTTAGTATGCAGTTTTAAAAAAAAGTAGTGTCATGCCCAAAAAAAGTTGGGAAAAAAACACCTCACATTCCCTCTAGCCCTTTTTTGTGCCGATTACCCTTTCATGTTTTTCCCGGGTGGGGGACAGTGGCCATCCCGGATTTTTGAGGTCAAAATGATCCCCAAACTGGACGGTCCATTCCGTGGCTTTGTAATGTCAGAATTTGTAAAAAAAGACACCTAAATTTGTCTTTTTAAAATCATCTGATGCCAGAGATATAACATTTTTTGTTTTTCAAAAGGGCGGCGGCGGCCATTTTCAATATTGGGTTCTAGAAAAGTTAGCCGTCATTTCCCAGAGGGGCATAGAGCTAATTTTTCTTTAAAATGGGCCAGGTTATCAAATCCATCGAGAAAAAAAAAGGTAGGAAGAAAATGGTCACGGTCTCCAAGAAAATGACTACTATAACTATAATTTTACAAAGGTAGGTTAGGTTAGTAATTATTGTTTTGGGGGGGGTCTCGCTATGAGGTTATTAGTGAGATAAGGTTAGGTTAGGTTATAGTGAGGTTTAGATTAGTAATATTAAACATCTTATATTTTTGAGGGTCCAGGGGGGTCGTTAAGGAGGGGAGGGGGTGTGAAGGGGCATCTCTCCCCCACTTTATAATTACATTTTAGAGGTATCTGAAGGGATCTGTGAAGGTCTGGAGGAAACAACACAAATAAGGGCGGGAAAGGACTCTATAATTTTACCTAACTCACTGCGTGTTGTATACATAACATGGAAAAACCCAGCCTGTCACATCCCTACCTCAAAAGCCTTGCATAGTGCATACCACTCCCGCAACTTATCACAGCTCAGCTAAAGCCCCACAGCTACATATCATTTGCAAGTTACTTATCCATGCACAAGTACATACATTAATAATACATCAAAATGGTCTTCACAGCAATAGTATGAATTTTCCTTCATTGAGAAATCACGCCTTGCAGACATCCTCTTTCCTCTTTTTCTTGTCTTTAGGCATAGTTATGCACACTTTCTCTGGAGTTTTAATTGTGGTGTTTTTGCACATTGGCACAAAACAAGCATAATATGTTCTTTTTGTCTGGAACATGTTGAATGGATAGGTACTGACGGTCTGCAGAGCCTAAACAAAATGATCAGCTGATCAGGCGAGATCTGAGACTGTACATGCACCTACTACGTCACAACCAATCACAGCGCGTTCCGCCGTGTTGTGAAATTTTTGTCTCCCAAAAAGCCATATATTTCATTTATGGTGCATTTCTCAGCAAAAAGAATATGAATACAGTGATATGTAGGATATATTGCATGCAAAGCTTCATAATACTCCGTGTTTTAGGTGTGAGTAAACGGGTCCATTAGTGGGGCCATTAAACGATGAGCAGGGCAGATTGTAAGCACAGCAGAGGATATGTGTAAAATTTTAAATGATTATTTCTTAAGTGTTTTTACTCAGGAGGATAAACAGAAAGTACCTGATAGTGAACAGATGCTTAGAGGAGAGAATGATGAGAAACTCAAAGATATTGTGATAACTAGGGAAATGGTAGAAGTTATAGACAGAATGAAGAATTTTAAGTCACCAGAACCAGATGAAGTGTATCCCAGAGTATTAAAAGAATGCAAAGAGGTTGTTAGTGAGTCGTTAGTGCATATTATTATGAAATCGATTGATATAGGGGTAGTGCCGTTAATGTGGAGGAAGGGAGATGTAGTTCCCATATTTAAGAAGGGAGATAGAGGATTAATGTCAAATAACACTGGGGAACAAATTTTTGTTCAGTTAGGTCTGACACTTGTTTTTAAGTAATGTTTGGGTGCTGAATCCAAAACTGATCTCAGTTTTTCTCTATCACGTCAAGTTTTTGAACTGTAGGATTTTCGTTTTCTTAAAAAATATTAAAAATACTGTACATAACAGTAACAGTGCTTATTTTATAAAAAGTTGCAAATGTTAACATACAATGAAAAATGAAAGAAATAGGCATGAATAGAATGTTTATTTAACATTATCATGTTCTTAGAAAGGATAAGGCTATAATTGTGTGCAGGTTAAAGTAAAAATTTACGTTTGTAGCTTTGTCTGGAGTGTTCAACTTGAGGATTATCGCGTTTGATGCTCCAACAATAGTCAGCCATCATATGCACATCCCATCTACCCTGGCAACGTTCTTCCATAACCTTCAAATCTTGGTGAAATCGTTCACCTTGCTCGTCGTAGCAGCACCAAGATTTTCCGGAAAGTTGGCAAGATGGCTATGCAAAAATGTACTTAATACTCATGTTGCAACCAAGCGCTTTGTAGCTCTCCAATAGTTTCTGAACAATTTCTGTGTAATTACTTGCACGTGTATTTCCAAGAAAGTTCTTGACGACGTCTTTGAATGATAGCCAAGCATTCTTTTCAAGGTCTGACATAGTACCGTTGAAATGTTCATCTTTGATGAGCTGTCGAATTTGTGGACCATCAAACACACCGGCCTTGATTTTTTCAATTGACAGTCCAGGAAATGCCAAGATGATGTACTTCAAACAGTCGCCATCAGTTGAGAATGCTTTTACAAATTGTTTCATGAAACCTAGTTTTATGTGCAGAGGTGGGAATATTATTTTCTTCCTGTCAACAAGTGGCTCATGTACAATGTTAGGATCTCCAGGTTTAAGATCAGATCTCGGAGGCCAATTCGTCTGAACCCAATGCTTCTCTCGAGCTCTGCTATCCCACATACAGAGAAAGCAGGGATACTTTGTGTATCCACGTTGTTGACCAAGAAGGAAGGACACCATTTTAAGGTCAACACAGATGATCCAATTGTGTTTGTCATATTGCAATAACTCAATGACTCTCTTTACATCTCCATATTCTTCACGAAGACAGACCGAATGCCCAATAGGGACTGCGCCAAACAAATTGCCATTGTGTAGAAGGACACACTTCAAGCTCCGCTTTGAGCTATCAATAAACAATCGCCATTCATTTGGATTGTAGATTGAAAGCCCTAATCCTTTAGTAAACCAGGAATGTTATGGCAAAACACAAAACCGCTGGCACTTCGAAAGTACTGCAGAAATGTACTTTCTCTGGTTCGAAAGTATGATACCTTCACTCCTTGTTCAAGTATGCTTTTCTCGTTCAGTCTTGATGCTAGTATTTCTGAAGCTTTTTTGGATAGGCCCAAATCACGTGCTAAATCATTCAACTCGTGCTGATCAAATCCCCTACGAACTGAATCCTCGTGAATGTCAAAATCGCATCATTGCTGTCACTGCGTTCTTTAACATCACTCAGATCTTCTAGAAGAGGTAGTTGTTCGAAACTGGCACTGGAATTTCAGCTGAATGAGGCTGAATGAGGCTCACAAGTGGAATTTTGCTTATCTGGAGGGTAAGCTGTGGAGAAAAAACTTGACGTGCTAGAAAAAAACTGACTACAGATTTGGAATCAGCATGCAAATTTTAGTCTAAATAAGCTCAAAAATCTAACTCAACAATTTTTTTTTCTTCAAATTGTTCCCCAGTGTATAATCGAACCGTTAGCATGACGTCAGTGGTAGGTAAATTATTGGAATCTGTTATTGCAAAAAAACATTAGAGAGCATCTAGAAAAAACATAGTTTGGTAAATGATTCGCAACATGGGTTCACCAAAGGTAAATCTGTCTCAATAATTTATTGAGTTTTTATAGGAAAGTTTATGAAACAGCAGATAATGAGGATTATGATATAGTATACCTGGACTTCAGTAAGGCATTCGACAAGGTGCCACACAGTAGACTCTTAAATAAGGTTAAGGCTCATGGAATAGATGGGAAGCTTCTTCGTTGGATTAGATCTTGGCTAAAATAATAGGCAACAAAGGTTACAATTAATGGTTCTAAATCTAAATAGGGGCAGGTAACAAGTGGGGTTCCACAAGGGTCTGTTTTGGGTCCATTACTATTTTTTATTTACATCAACAACTAGGATAGTGGGATTAGTAGTGATAACAGCAAGTTTGCGGATGATACTAAGGTAGGTAGGATTATTAGATCACAGTTTGATGTAAATATTTTGCAAGGAGACTTAGATAAATTAAATGAGTGGGTAGATAGATGGCAGATGGAATTCAATATTGATAAGTGTAGCGTAGTGAATGTTGGTAGGAAAAATCCTGGTAATAGGTACACCATACGCAATATATCACTGAAAAGATCAGAAGGTGAGAAAGATCTGGGGTGCGGGTAAGCTCAGACCTCCGTCCTAGGAATCAATGTATTGAGGCTAGAACTCGAGCTAACAGGGTGTTAGGATTCATTACCAGGAGTGTTAAAAGTAAAAGTGCTGAGGTTATTCTAAAGCTTTATTTGGCACTAGTCAGACCTCACCTAGACTATGCGGTTCAGTTTGGTCTCCGTATTACAGGATGGAATAACCTTGTTAGAATCAGTCAAGAGAAGGATGACCAAACTGATTCATGGGATGCGTAATTTTAGTTATGAAAAGAACATGAGAACATAAGAACATAAGAAAATAAGGAAGATACAAGAGGCCGTGAGACCTACACGAGGTAGTTCCTGTTATTGATCAAGAGATTGAAGCTATAAAATTTACACTCACTCGAGAGGCGTTAGAGTAAGGGGCGATCTGAGTTTTTAAGTGGATAAAGGGATACAATAAAGGTGATGTAGGAAAAGTTCTTACGACTAGTAAGCAGGGTAGAACAAGAAGTTCACGCAAGAAAAGCGTAGATTTAAAAAGGAAATTGGGAGAAACTGGTTCACAAATAGGGTGGTGAATGATTGGAATGGACTCAGTCGTCAGGTGGTCAATGTGGAGTCTATTGCGGTCTTTAAAAGGAGTCTGGATAAATTCATGGATGGGGAAGAGAGGTGAATATAGGTAGCCTAAAGTTAAGTAACAGGAACTACCTCGTGTAGTTCTCACGGCTCATGTAGTTTCCTTTTTTTCTAATGTTCTTATGAGTTATTGGCAGTATATTCTTATTAAGTGAATTGGCATCTGGTGTGCGTGAGTGAGGGAGAGTGGGTCATGGACTCACTGTCCGACTCAGAGATGTGTGGGTTCTTGCCATGAGTTGATGTTGCTTGCTTTGTCTCTGCCACAGCGTTGTTCCTTGTGTTGTTCAGGCATATTTTATTGTCTGTATAGGGTGTTTTTTCCCTCTTGCTTTGACAGCTGCAGTTGTTGGGAGTGTGTGAGCTGAATTGGTCTTGGTACATTGATTTGTTTGTTACCGTTAACAAAACTAGGTGGCGGAAGAGGCCCCAAGAGGTGGCGTTGGCCGTTGGGGAGGTCATAATTGTAGTGTATATTTTATGTTATTGTGATAACTAGGGAAATGGTAGAAGTTATAGACAGAATGAAGAATTTTAAGTCACCAGAACCAGATGAAGTGTATCCCAGAGTATTAAAAGAATGCAAAGAGGTTGTTAGTGAGTCGTTAGTGCATATTATTATTGAAATCGATTGATATAGGGTAGTGCCGTTAATGTGGAGGAAGGGAGATGTAGTTCCCATATTTAAGAAGGGAGATAGAGGATTAATGTCAAATAACACTGGGGAACAAATTTTTGTTCAGTTAGGTCTGACACTTGTTTTTAAGTAATGTTTGGGTGCTGAATCCAAAACTGATCTCAGTTTTTCTCTATCACGTCAAGTTTTTGAACTGTAGGATTTTCGTTTTCTTAAAAAATATTAAAAATACTGTACATAACAGTAACAGTGCTTATTTTATAAAAGTTGCAAATGTTAACATACAATGAAAAATGAAAGAAATAGGCATGAATAGAATGTTTATTTAACATTATCATGTTCTTAGAAAGGATAAGGCTATAATTGTGTGCGGGTTTAAAAGTAAAAATTTACGTTTGTAGCTTTGTCTGGAGTGTTCAACTTGAGGATTATCGCGTTTGATGCTCCAACAATAGTCAGCCATCATATGCACATCCCATCTACCCTGGCAACGTTCTTCCATAACCTTCAAATCTTGGTGAAATCGTTCACCTTGCTCGTCGCTAGCAGCACCAAGATTTTCCGGAAAGTTGGCAAGATGGCTATGCAAAAAATGTACTTTAATACTCATGTTGCAACCAAGCGCTTTGTAGCTCTCCAATAGTTTCTGAACAATTTCTGTGTAATTACTTGCACGTGTATTTCCAAGAAAGTTCTTGACGACGTCTTTGAATGATAGCCAAGCATTCTTTTCAAGGTCTGACATAGTACCGTTGAAATGTTCATCTTTGATGAGCTGTCGAATTTGTGGACCATCAAACACACCGGCCTTGATTTTTTCAATTGACAGTCCAGGAAATGCCAAGATGATGTACTTCAAACAGTCGCCATCAGTTGAGAATGCTTTTACAAATTGTTTCATGAAACCTAGTTTTATGTGCAGAGGTGGGAATATTATTTTCTTCCTGTCAACAAGTGGCTCATGTACAATGTTAGGATCTCCAGGTTTAAGATCAGATCTCGGAGGCCAATTCGTCTGAACCCAATGCTTCTCTCGAGCTCTGCTATCCCACATACAGAGAAAGCAGGGATACTTTGTGTATCCACGTTGTTGACCAAGAAGGAAGGACACCATTTTAAGGTCAACACAGATGATCCAATTGTGTTTTCATATTGCAATAACTCAATGACTCTCTTTACATCTCCATATTCTTCACGAAGACAGACCGAATGCCCAATAGGGACTGCGCCAAACAAATTGCCATTGTGTAGAAGGACACACTTCAAGCTCCGCTTTGAGCTATCAATAAACAATCGCCAGTCATTTGGATTGTAGATTGAAAGCCCTAATTCCTTTAGTAAACCAGGAATGTTATGGCAAAACACAAAACCGCTGGCACTTCGAAAGTACTGCAGAAATGTACTTCTCTGGTTCGAAAGTATGATACCTTCACTCCTTGTTCAAGTATGCTTTTCTCGTTCAGTCTTGATGCTAGTATTTCTGAAGCTTTTTTGGATAGGCCCAAATCACGTGCTAAATCATTCAACTCGTGCTGATCAAATCCCCTACGAACTGAATCCTCGTGAATGTCAAAATCTGCATCATTGCTGTCACTGCGTTCTTTAACATCACTCAGATCTTCTAGAAGAGGTAGTTGTTCGAAAACTGGCACTGGAATTTCAGCTGAATGAGGCTGAATGAGGCTCACAAGTGGAATTTTGCTTATCTGGAGGGTAAGCGTGGGAGAAAAAAACTTGACGTGCTAGAAAAAAACTGACTACAGATTTGGAATCAGCATGCAAATTTTAGTCTAAATAAGCTCAAAAATCTAACTCAACAATTTTTTTTTTTCTTCAAATTGTTCCCCAGTGTATAATCGAACCGTTAGCCTGACGTCAGTGGTAGGTAAATTATTGGAATCTGTTATTGCAAAAAAAACATTAGAGAGCATCTAGAAAAACATAGTTTGGTAAATGATTCGCAACATGGGTTCACCAAAGGTAATCATGTCTCAATAATTTATTGAGTTTTATAGGAAAGTTTATGAAACAGCAGATAATGAGGATTATGATATAGTATACCTGGACTTCAGTAAGGCATTCGACAAGGTGCCACACAGTAGACTCTTAAATAAGGTTAAGGCTCATGGAATAGATGGGAAGCTTCTTCGTTGGATTAGATCTTGGCTAAGTAATAGGCAACAAAGGGTTACAATTAATGGTTCTAAATCTAAATAGGGGCAGGTAACAAGTGGGGTTCCACAAGGGTCTGTTTTGGGTCCATTACTATTTTTTATTTACATCAACAACTAGGATAGTGGGATTAGTAGTGATAACAGCAAGTTTGCGGATGATACTAAGGTAGGTAGGATTATTAGATCACAGTTTGATGTAAATATTTTGCAAGGAGACTTAGATAAATTAAATGAGTGGGTAGATAGATGGCAGATGGAATTCAATATTGATAAGTGTAGCGTAGTGAATGTTGGTAGGAAAAATCCTGGTAATAGGTACACCATACGCAATATATCACTGAAAAGATCAGAAGGTGAGAAAGATCTGGGAGTGCGGGTAAGCTCAGACCTCCGTCCTAGGAATCAATGTATTGAGGCTAGAACTCGAGCTAACAGGGTGTTAGGATTCATTACCAGGAGTGTTAAAAGTAAAAGTGCTGAGGTTATTCTAAAGCTTTATTTGGCACTAGTCAGACCTCACCTAGACTATGCGGTTCAGTTTTGGTCTCCGTATTACAGGATGGATATAACCTTGTTAGAATCAGTCAAGAGAAGGATGACCAAAATGATTCATGGGATGCGTAATTTTAGTTATGAAAAGAACATGAGAACATAAGAACATAAGAAAATAAGGAAGATACAAGAGGCCGTGAGACCTACACGAGGTAGTTCCTGTTATTGATCAAGAGATTGAAGCTATAAAATTTACACTCACTCGAGAGGCGTAGAGTAAGGGGCGATCTGAGTTTTTAAGTGGATAAAGGGATACAATAAAGGTGATGTAGGAAAAGTTCTTACGACTAGTAAGCAGGGTAGAACAAGAAGTTCACGCAAGAAAAGCGTAGATTTAAAAAGGAAATTGGAGAAACTGGTTCACAAATAGGGTGGTGAATGATTGGAATGGACTCAGTCGTCAGGTGGTCAATGTGGAGTCTATTGCGGTCTTTAAAAGGAGTCTGGATAAATTCATGGATGGGGAAGAGAGGTGAATATAGGTAGCCTAAAGTTAAGTAACAGGAACTACCTCGTGTAGTTCTCACGGCCTCATGTAGTTTCCTTTTTTTCTAATGTTCTTATGAGTTATTGGGCAGTATATTCTTATTAAGTGAATTGGCATCTGGTGTGCGTGAGTGAGGGAGAGTGGGTCATGGACTCACTGTCCGACTCAGAGATGTGTGGGTTCTTGCCATGAGTTGATGTTGCTTGCTTTGTCTCTGCCACAGCGTTGTTCCTTGTGTTGTTCAGGCATATTTTATTGTCTGTATAGGGTGTTTTTCCCTCTTGCTTTGACAGCTGCAGTTGTTGGGGAGTGTGTGAGCTGAATTGGTCTTGGTACATTGATTTGTTTGTTACCGTTAACAAAACTAGGTGGCGGAAGAGGCCCCAGAGGGTGGCGTTGGCCGTTGGGGAGGTCATAATTGTAGTGTATATTTTATGTTATTGTGATAACTAGGGAAATGGTAGAAGTTATAGACAGAATGAAGAATTTTAAGTCACCAGAACCAGATGAAGTGTATCCCAGAGTATTAAAAGAATGCAAAGAGGTTGTTAGTGAGTCGTTAGTGCATATTATTATGAAATCGATTGATATAGGGGTAGTGCCGTTAATGTGGAGGAAGGGAGATGTAGTTCCCATATTTAAGAAGGGAGATAGAGGATTAATGTCAAATAACACTGGGGAACAAATTTTTGTTCAGTTAGGTCTGACACTTGTTTTTAAGTAATGTTTGGGTGCTGAATCCAAAACTGATCTCAGTTTTTCTCTATCACGTCAAGTTTTTGAACTGTAGGATTTTCGTTTTCTTAAAAAATATTAAAAATACTGTACATAACAGTAACAGTGCTTATTTTATAAAAAGTTGCAAATGTTAACATACAATGAAAAATGAAAGAAATAGGCATGAATAGAATGTTTATTTAACATTATCATGTTCTTAGAAAGGATAAGGCTATAATTGTGTGCAGGTTAAAGTAAAAATTTACGTTTGTAGCTTTGTCTGGAGTGTTCAACTTGAGGATTATCGCGTTTGATGCTCCAACAATAGTCAGCCATCATAGCACATCCCATCTACCCTGGCAACGTTCTTCCATAACCTTCAAATCTTGGTGAAATCGTTCACCTTGCTCGTCGCTAGCAGCACCAAGATTTTCCGGAAAGTTGGCAAGATGGCTATGCAAAAAATGTACTTTAATACTCATGTTGCAACCAAGCGCTTTGTAGCTCTCCAATAGTTTCTGAACAATTTCTGTGTAATTACTTGCACGTGTATTTCCAAGAAAGTTCTTGACGACGTCTTTGAATGATAGCCAAGCATTCTTTTCAAGGTCTGACATAGTACCGTTGAAATGTTCATCTTTGATGAGCTGTCGAATTTGTGGACCATCAAACACACCGGCCTTGATTTTTTCAATTGACAGTCCAGGAAATGCCAAGATGATGTACTTCAAACAGTCGCCATCAGTTGAGAATGCTTTTACAAATTGTTTCATGAAACCTAGTTTTATGTGCAGAGGTGGGAATATTATTTTCTTCCTGTCAACAAGTGGCTCATGTACAATGTTAGGATCTCCAGGTTTAAGATCAGATCTCGGAGGCCAATTCGTCTGAACCCAATGCTTCTCTCGAGCTCTGCTATCCCACATACAGAGAAAGCAGGGATACTTTGTGTATCCACGTTGTTGACCAAGAAGGAAGGACACCATTTTAAGGTCAACACAGATGATCCAATTGTGTTTGTCATATTGCAATAACTCAATGACTCTCTTTACATCTCCATATTCTTCACGAAGACAGACCGAATGCCCAATAGGGACTGCGCCAAACAAATTGCCATTGTGTAGAAGGACACACTTCAAGCTCCGCTTTGAGCTATCAATAAACAATCGCCATTCATTTGGATTGTAGATTGAAAGCCCTAATTCCTTTAGTAAACCAGGAATGTTATGGCAAAACACAAAACCGCTGGCACTTCGAAAGTACTGCAGAAATGTACTTTCTCTGGTTCGAAAGTATGATACCTTCACTCCTTGTTCAAGTATGCTTTTCTCGTTCAGTCTTGATGCTAGTATTTCTGAAGCTTTTTTGGATAGGCCCAAATCACGTGCTAAATCATTCAACTCGTGCTGATCAAATCCCCTACGAACTGAATCCTCGTGAATGTCAAAATCTGCATCATTGCTGTCACTGCGTTCTTTAACATCACTCAGATCTTCTAGAAGAGGTAGTTGTTCGAAAACTGGCACTGGAATTTCAGCTGAATGAGGCTGAATGAGGCTCACAAGTGGAATTTTGCTTATCTGGAGGGTAAGCTGTGGAGAAAAAACTTGACGTGCTAGAAAAAAACTGACTACAGATTTGGAATCAGCATGCAAATTTTAGTCTAAATAAGCTCAAAAATCTAACTCAACAATTTTTTTTTCTTCAAATTGTTCCCCAGTGTATAATCGAACCGTTAGCCTGACGTCAGTGGTAGGTAAATTATTGGAATCTGTTATTGCAAAAAAACATTAGAGAGCATCTAGAAAAACATAGTTTGGTAAATGATTCGCAACATGGGTTCACCAAAGGTAAATCATGTCTCAATAATTTATTGAGTTTTTATAGGAAAGTTTATGAAACAGCAGATAATGAGGATTATGATATAGTATACCTGGACTTCAGTAAGGCATTCGACAAGGTGCCACACAGTAGACTCTTAAATAAGGTTAAGGCTCATGGAATAGATGGGAAGCTTCTTCGTTGGATTAGATCTTGGCTAAGTAATAGGCAACAAAGGGTTACAATTAATGGTTCTAAATCTAAATAGGGGCAGGTAACAAGTGGGGTTCCACAAGGGTCTGTTTTGGGTCCATTACTATTTTTTATTTACATCAACAACTAGGATAGTGGGATTAGTAGTGATAACAGCAAGTTTGCGGATGATACTAAGGTAGGTAGGATTATTAGATCACAGTTTGATGTAAATATTTTGCAAGGAGACTTAGATAAATTAAATGAGTGGGTAGATAGATGGCAGATGGAATTCAATATTGATAAGTGTAGCGTAGTGAATGTTGGTAGGAAAAATCCTGGTAATAGGTACACCATACGCAATATATCACTGAAAAGATCAGAAGGTGAGAAAGATCTGGGAGTGCGGGTAAGCTCAGACCTCCGTCCTAGGAATCAATGTATTGAGGCTAGAACTCGAGCTAACAGGGTGTTAGGATTCATTACCAGGAGTGTTAAAAGTAAAAGTGCTGAGGTTATTCTAAAGCTTTATTTGGCACTAGTCAGACCTCACCTAGACTATGCGGTTCAGTTTTGGTCTCCGTATTACAGGATGGATATAACCTTGTTAGAATCAGTCAAGAGAAGGATGACCAAACTGATTCATGGGATGCGTAATTTTAGTTATGAAAAGAACATGAGAACATAAGAACATAAGAAAATAAGGAAGATACAAGAGGCCGTGAGACCTACACGAGGTAGTTCCTGTTATTGATCAAGAGATTGAAGCTATAAAATTTACACTCACTCGAGAGGCGTAGAGTAAGGGGCGATCTGAGTTTTTAAGTGGATAAAGGGATACAATAAAGGTGATGTAGGAAAAGTTCTTACGACTAGTAAGCAGGGTAGAACAAGAAGTTCACGCAAGAAAAGCGTAGATTTAAAAAGGAAATTGGGAGAAACTGGTTCACAAATAGGGTGGTGAATGATTGGAATGGACTCAGTCGTCAGGTGGTCAATGTGGAGTCTATTGCGGTCTTTAAAAGGAGTCTGGATAAATTCATGGATGGGGAAGAGAGGTGAATATAGGTAGCCTAAAGTTAAGTAACAGGAACTACCTCGTGTAGTTCTCACGGCCTCATGTAGTTTCCTTTTTTCTAATGTTCTTATGAGTTATTGGGCAGTATATTCTTATTAAGTGAATTGGCATCTGGTGTGCGTGAGTGAGGGAGAGTGGGTCATGGACTCACTGTCCGACTCAGAGATGTGTGGGTTCTTGCCATGAGTTGATGTTGCTTGCTTTGTCTCTGCCACAGCGTTGTTCCTTGTGTTGTTCAGGCATATTTTATTGTCTGTATAGGGTGTTTTTCCCTCTTGCTTTGACAGCTGCAGTTGTTGGGGAGTGTGTGAGCTGAATTGGTCTTGGTACATTGATTTGTTTGTTACCGTTAACAAAACTAGGTGGCGGAAGAGGCCCCAGAGGGTGGCGTTGGCCGTTGGGGAGGTCATAATTGTAGTGTATATTTTATGTTATTGTGATAACTAGGGAAATGGTAGAAGTTATAGACAGAATGAAGAATTTTAAGTCACCAGAACCAGATGAAGTGTATCCCAGAGTATTAAAAGAATGCAAAGAGGTTGTTAGTGAGTCGTTAGTGCATATTATTATGAAATCGATTGATATAGGGGTAGTGCCGTTAATGTGGAGGAAGGGAGATGTAGTTCCCATATTTAAGAAGGGAGATAGAGGATTAATGTCAAATAACACTGGGGAACAAATTTTTGTTCAGTTAGGTCTGACACTTGTTTTTAAGTAATGTTTGGGTGCTGAATCCAAAACTGATCTCAGTTTTTCTCTATCACGTCAAGTTTTTGAACTGTAGGATTTTCGTTTTCTTAAAAAATATTAAAAATACTGTACATAACAGTAACAGTGCTTATTTTATAAAAAGTTGCAAATGTTAACATACAATGAAAAATGAAAGAAATAGGCATGAATAGAATGTTTATTTAACATTATCATGTTCTTAGAAAGGATAAGGCTATAATTGTGTGCAGGTTAAAGTAAAAATTTACGTTTGTAGCTTTGTCTGGAGTGTTCAACTTGAGGATTATCGCGTTTGATGCTCCAACAATAGTCAGCCATCATATGCACATCCCATCTACCCTGGCAACGTTCTTCCATAACCTTCAAATCTTGGTGAAATCGTTCACCTTGCTCGTCGCTAGCAGCACCAAGATTTTCCGGAAAGTTGGCAAGATGGCTATGCAAAAATGTACTTTAATACTCATGTTGCAACCCCAAGCGCTTTGTAGCTCTCCAATAGTTTCTGAACAATTTCTGTGTAATTACTTGCACGTGTATTTCCAAGAAAGTTCTTGACGACGTCTTTGAATGATAGCCAAGCATTCTTTTCAAGGTCGACATAGTACCGTTGAAATGTTCATCTTTGATGAGCTGTCGAATTTGTGGGACCATCAAAACACACCGGCCTTGATTTTTTCAATTGACAGTCCAGGAAATGCAAGAGATGTACTTCAAACAGTCGCCATCAGTTGAGAATGCTTTTACAAATTGTTTCATGAAACCTATTTTTATGTGCAGAGGTGGGAATATTATTTTCTTCCTGTCAACAAGTGGCTCATGTACAATGTTAGGATCTCCAGGTTTAAGATCAGATCTCGGAGGCCAATTCGTCTGAACCCAATGCTTCTCTCGAGCTCTGCTATCCCCCATACAGAGAAAGCAGGGATACTTTGTGTATCCACGTTGTTGACCAAGAAGGAAGGACACCATTTTAAGGTCAACACAGATGATCCAATTGTGTTTGTCATATTGCAATAACTCAATGACTCTCTTTACATCTCCATATTCTTCACGAAGACAGACCGAATGCCCAATAGGGACTGCGCCAAACAAATTGCCATTGTGTTAGAAGGACACACTCAAGCTCCGCTTTGAGCTATCAATAAACAATCGCCATTCATTTGGATTGTAGATTGAAAGCCCTAATTCCTTCAGTAAACCAGGAATGTTATGGTAAAACACAAAACCGCTGGCACTTCGAAAGTACTGCAGAAATGTACTTTCTCTGGTTCGAAAGTATGATACCTTCACTCCTTGTTCAAGTATGCTTTTCTCGTTCAGTCTTGATGCTAGTATTTCTGAAGCTTTTTGGATAGGCCCAAATCACGTGCTAAATCATTCAACTCGTGCTGATCAAATCCCCTACGAACTGAATCCTCGTGAATGTCAAAATCTGCATCATTGCTGTCACTGCGTTCTTTAACATCACTCAGATCTTCTAGAAGAGGTAGTTGTTCGAAAACTGGCACTGGAATTTCAGCTGAATGAGCTGAATGAGGCTCACAAGTGGAATTTTGCTTATCTGGAGGGTAAGCTGTGGAGAAAAAACTTGACGTGCTAGAAAAAAACTGACTACAGATTTGGAATCAGCATGCAAATTTTAGTCTAAATAAGCTCAAAAATCTAACTCAACAATTTTTTTTCTTCAAATTGTTCCCCAGTGTATAATCGAACCGTTAGCCTGACGTCAGTGGTAGGTAAATTATTGGAATCTGTTATTGCAAAAAAACATTAGAGAGCATCTAGAAAAACATAGTTTGGTAAATGATTCGCAACATGGGTTCACCAAAGGTAAATCATGTCTCAAAATTTATTGAGTTTTTATAGGAAAGTTTATGAAACAGCAGATAATGAGGATTATGATTTTGTATACCTGGACTTCAGTAAGGCATTCGACAAGGTGCCACACAGTAGATCTTAAATAAGGTTAAGGCTCATGGAATAGATGGAAGCTTCTTCGTTGGATTAGATCTTGGCTAAGTAATAGGCACAAAGGGTTACAATTAATGGTTCTAAATCTAAATAGGGGCAAGGTAACAAGTGGGGTTCCACAAGGGTCTGTTTTGGGTCCATTACTATTTTTTATTTACATCAACAACTAGGATAGTGGGATTTGTAGTGATAACAGCAAGTTTGCGGATGATACTAAGGTAGGTAGGATTATTAGATCACAGTTTGATGTAAATATTTTGCAAGGAGACTTAGATAAATTAAATGAGTGGGTAGATAGATGGCAGATGGAATTCAATATTGATAAGTGTAGCGTAGTGAATGTTGGTAGGAAAAATCCTGGTAATAGGTACACCATACGCAATATATCACTGAAAAGATCAGAAGGTGAGAAAGATCTGGGAGTGCGGGTAAGCTCAGACCTCCGTCCTAGGAATCAATGTATTGAGGCTAGAACTCGAGCTAACAGGGTGTTAGGATTCATTACCAGGAGTGTTAAAAGTAAAAGTGCTGAGGTTATTCTAAAGCTTATTGGCACTAGTCAGACCTCACCTAGAATAGCGGTTCATTTTTTGGTCTCCGTATTACAGGAGGATATAACCTTGTTAGAATCAGTCAAGAGAAGGATGACCAAACTGATTCATGGGATGCGTAATTTTAGTATGAAAGAACATGAGAACATAAGAACATAAGAAATAAGGAAGATACAAGAGGCCGTGAGACCTACACGAGGTAGTTCCTGTTATGATCAAGAGATTGAAGCTATAAAATTTACACTCACTCGGAGGCGTAGAGTAAGGGGCGATCTGAGTTTTTAAGTGGATAAAGGGATACAATAAAGGTGATGTAGGAAAAGTTCTTACGACTAGTAAGCGGGGGTAGAACAAGAAGTTCACGCAAGAAAAGCGTAGATTTAAAAAGGAAATTGGGAGAAACGGGTTCACAAATAGGGTGGTGAATGATTGGAATGGACTCAGTCGTCAGGTGGTAAAATGTGGAGTCTTTTGCGGTCTTTAAAAGGAGTCTGGAAAATTCATGGATGGGAAGAGAGGTGAATATAGGTAGCCTAAAGTTAAGTAACAGGAACTCCCTTGTTTTAGTTCCACGGCCTCATGTAGTTTCCTTTTTTTCTAATGTTCTTATGAGTTATTGGGCAGTATATTCTTATTAAGTGAATTGGCATCTGGTGTGCGTGAGTGAGGGAGAGTGGGTCATGGACTCACTGTCCGACTCAGAGATGTGTGGGTTTTTGCCATGAGTTGATGTTGCTTGCTTTGTCTCTGCCACAGCGTTTTTCCCTTTGGGGTTGTTCAGGCATATTTTATTGTCTGTATAGGGTGTTTTTCCCTCTTGTTTTGACAGCTGCAGTTG
Organism: Chionoecetes opilio; assembly: GCA_016584305.1. NCBI lineage: Eukaryota > Metazoa > Arthropoda > Malacostraca > Decapoda > Majidae > Chionoecetes > Chionoecetes opilio. Next base: position 157,254 of record JACEEZ010017058.1, read on the forward strand.
TTGGGAGTGTGTGAGCTGAATTGGTCTTGGTACATTGTTTTGTTTGTTACCGTTAACAAAACTAGGTGGCGGAAGAGGCCCAGAGGGGGCGTTGGCCGTTGGGGAGGTCAAAATTTGGGTAGTGTATATTTTAAATGTTATTGTGATAAACTAGGGAAATGGTAGAAGTTATAGACAGAATGAAAAATTTTTTAAGTCACCAGAACCAGATAAAGTGTACCCAGGTATTAAAAGAATGCAAAGAGGTTGTTAGTGAGTCGTTAGTGCATATTATTATGAAATCGTTTGATATAGGGGTAGTGCCGTTAATGTGGAGGAAGGGAGATGTAGTTCCCATATTTAAGAAGGGAGATAGAGGATTAATGTCAAATAACACTGGGGAACAAATTTTTGTTCAGTTGGGTCTGACACTTGTTTTTAAGTAATGTTTGGGTGCTGAATCCAAACTGATCTCAGTTTTTCTCTATCACGTCAAGTTTTTGAAACTGTAGGATTTTCGTTTTCTTAAAAAATATTAAAAATACTGTACATAACAGTAACAGTGCTTATTTTATAAAAGTTGAAAAATGTTAACATACAATGAAAATGAAAGAAATAGGCATGAATAGAATGTTTATTTAACATTATCATGTTCTTAGAAAGGATAAGGCTATAATTGTGTGCAGGTTAAAGTAAAAATTACGTTTGTAGCTTTGTCTGGAGTGTTCAACTTGAGGATTATCGCGTTTGATGCTCCAACAATAGTCAGCCATCATATGCACATCCCATCTACCCTGGCAACGTTCTTCCATAACCTTCAAATCTTGGTGAAATCGTTCACCTTGCTCGTCGCTAGCAGCCCCAAGATTTTCCGGAAAGTTGGCAAGATGGCTATGCAAAAAATGTACTTTAATACTCATGTTGCAACCAAGCGCTTTGTAGCTCTCCAATAGTTTCTGAACAATTTCTGTGTAATTAACTTGCACGGTATTTCCAAGAAAGTTCTTGACGACGTCTTTGAATGATAGCCAAGCATTCTTTTCAAGGTCTGACATAGTACCGTTGAAATGTTCATCTTTGATGAGCTGTCGAATTTGTGGACCATAAAAAAACACCGGCCTTGATTTTTCAATTGCAGTCCAGGAAATGCCAAGATGATGAAACTTCAAACAGTCGCCATCAGTTGAGAAGCTTTTACAAATTGTTTCATAAAACCTAGTTTTATGTGCAGAGGTGGGAATATTATTTTCTTCCTGTCAACAAGTGGCTCATGTACAATGTTAGGATCTCCAGGTTTAAGATCAGATCTCGGAGGCCAATTCGTCTGAACCCAATGCTTCTCTCGAGCTCTGCTATCCCACATACAGAGAAAGCAGGGATACTTTGTGTATCCACGTTGTTGACCAAGAAGGAAGGACACCATTTTAAAGGTTTAACACAGATGATCCAATTGTGTTGTCATATTGCAAAAACTCAATGACTCTCTTTACATCTCCATATTCTTCACGAAGACAGACCGAATGCCAATAGGGGCTGCGCCAAACAAATTGCCATTGTGTAGAAGGGGCACACTTCAAGCTCCGCTTTTAGCTATCAATAAACAATCGCCATTCATTTGGATTGTAGATTGAAAGCCCTAATTTCCCTTTTGTAAACCAGGAATGTTTTTGGCAAAACACAAAACCGCTGGCACTTCGAAAGTACTGCAGAAATGTACTTTCTCTGGTTCGAAAGATGATACCTCACTCCTTGTTCAAGTATGCTTTTCTCGTTCAGTCTTGATGCTAGTATTCTGAAGCTTTTTTGGATAGGCCCAAATCACGTGCTAAATCATTCAATCGTGCTGATCAAATCCCCCACGAACTGAATCCTCGTGAATGTCAAAATCTGCATCATTGCTGGCCCCTGCGTTCTTTAACATCACTCAGATCTTCTAGAAGAGGTAGTTGTTCGAAAACTGGCACTGGAATTTCAGCTGAAAGAGGCTGAATGAGGCTCACAAGGGAATTTTGCTATCTGGAGGGTAAAACTGTGGAGAAAAAACTTGACGTGCTAGAAAAAAACTGACTACAGATTTGGAATCAGCATGCAAATTTTTGTCTAAATAAGCTCAAAAATCTAACTCAACAATTTTTTTTCTTCAAATTGTTCCCCAGTGTATAATCGAACCCTTAGCCTGACGTCAGTGGTAGGTAAATTATTGGAATCTGTTATTGCAAAAAAACATTTGAGAGCATCTAGAAAACATAGTTTGGTAAATGATTCGCAACAGGTTCACCAAAGGTAAATCATGTCTCAATAATTTATTTAGTTTTTATAGGAAAGTTTATGAAACAGCAGATTTAAAGAGGGTTATGATTAGTATACCTGGACTTCAGTAAGGCATTCGACAAGGTGCCACACAGTAGACTCTTAAATAAGGTTAAGGCTCATGGAATAGATGGGAAGCTTCTTCGTTGGATTAGATCTTGGCTAAGTAATAGGCAACAAAGGGTTACAATTAATGGTTCTAAATCTAAATAGGGGCAGGTAACAAGTGGGTTCCACAAGGGTCTGTTTTGGGTCCATTACTATTTTTTTTTTACATCAACAAATAGGATAGTGGGATTAGTAGTGATAAAAAGCAAGTTTGCGGATGATACTAAGGTAGGTAGGATTATTAGATCACAGGTTTGATGTAAATATTTTGCAAGGAGATTAGATAAATTAAATGAGTGGGTAGATAGATGGCAGATGGAATCAATATGATAAGGTAGCGTAGTGAATGTTGGTAGGAAAAATCCTGGTAATAGGTACACATACGCAATATATCACTGAAAAGATCAGAAGGTGAGAAAGATCTGGGAGTGCGGGTAAGCTCAGACCTCCGTCCTAGGAATCAATGTATTGAGGCTAGAAAATCGAGCAACAGGGTGTTAGGATTCATTACCAGGAAATGTTAAAAGTAAAAGTGCTGAGGTTATTCTAAAGCTTTATTTTGGGGACTAGTCAGACCTCACCTAGACTATGCGGTTCAGTTTTGGTCTCCGTATTACAGGATGGATAAACCTTGTTAGAATCAGTCAAGAGAAGGAGACCAAAATGATTCATGGGATGCGTAATTTTAGTTATGAAAAGAAAAATGAGAACATAAGAACATAAGAAAATAAGGAAGATACAAGAGGCCGTGAGAAACCCACACGAGGTAGTTCCTGTATTGATCAAGAGATTGAAGCTATAAAATTTACACTCACTCGAGAGGCGTAGAGTAAGGGGCGATCTGAGTTTTTTAAGTGGATAAAGGGATACAATAAAGGTGATGTAGGAAAAGTTCTTACGACTAGTAAGCAGGGTAGAACAAGAAGTTCACGCAAGAAAAGCGTAGATTTAAAAGGAAATTGGGGGAAACTGGTTCACAAATAGGGTGGTGAATGATTGGAATGGACTCAGTCGTCAGGTGGTCAATGTGGAGTCTATTGCGGTCTTTAAAAGGAGTCTGGATAAATTCATGGTGGGGGAAAAGAGGTGATATAGGGAGCCTAAAATTAAGTAACAGGAACTACCTCGTGTAGTTCTCACGGCCTCATGTAGTTTCCTTTTTTCTAATGTTCTTATGAGTTTTTTGGGCAGTATATTTTTATTAAGTGAATTGGGATCTGGTGTGCGTGAGGAGGGAGAGTGGGTCATGGACTCACTGTCCGACTCAGAGATGTGTGGGTTCTTGCCCTGAGTTGATGTTGCTTTCTTTGTCTCTGCCACAGCGTTGTTCCTGTGTTGTTCAGGCTATTTTTTTGTTGTATAGGTGTTTTTCCCTCTTTCTTGACAGCTGCAGTTGTTGGGGGTGTGTGAGCTGAATTGGTCTTGGTACATTGATTTGTTTGTTACCGTTAACAAAACTAGGTGGCGGAAGAGGCCCCAGAGGGTGGCGTGGCCGTTTTGGGGGGGTCATAATTGTAGTGTATATTTTTTGTGTCAAGCGGATTTCTGTTTATGTTTTTGTAGTTTCCTGAGGGGGAACGTTGATTGAGATTCACATTTTTAATTTCGTTTGAGCTTTACCCTCTTTAGTTAGTATTTATTAATCGTTTAGTAAATCAGTAAGACTATTAATTTTGTGGTATCACCTCAACATATAAGGTCACTTTGTTTTTCCTTCCATAACATAAATGCCACGCAAAGAAAGACTGAAGAAACTGATGGAAAAAGAACTTCAAGTCTTGGCTCGATCGTGGTTATGAGAAATTATCAAAATATCTGAAGGAGAATGATGATACTCAGGAAGATGAATCAGATTTACAATGTGTCAGAGAAAGGTCCAGTACATCGGAGACTGAACGAGAGAGGAGTGGAGATGCTAAAAAAAACCAGGAGCAGCTCTCAGGCAAAATATTCGATGAACAAAAAACAAAGGACATGAAAATCCAAGTGAACGAAGATAAGGAGGTAAACGAACAGCATCCAGTGAAAAGGATGAGAGTAGAGCATGCATGACACACATTCGATGGAAAATCAAGAGATTTTTTCACAGAAACAGGCCGATTCAAGCATAGGAGAGGCACCTGGAATTTCTTTCTTGCTGTCGATGAGGTATCCCACTGATCCAGCACACGTAGCCAGGTATAACATTAACATAAATTATGAATTTCGTGAACTATGCTGTTCAGTTGGGCCGAACCAGTCAGTTGTAAGTTATCCTAAGAATGAAAATGGCCGTTCTTTCCAGAAGCACTGGTATGATAACAGGCCTTACCTTGAATATTCTGTAGAAATTGATAGAATGTATTGCTTCAGCTGTCGCTTGTTTCTACATGAAGACAAGTATAAATGTAATACTGTATGGAGGTCTACCGGAATAAGTAAATGGCATCAAGCACTTGACAAAATGAAAGAGCATGTATCATCTGAAGCACACATGATTGCTATGGTGAGGTTGAATAATTTGAAGAAGAAGAGACTGGAAAAGTCCGATGGAAGCAGCAGATGAAAAATGTCAAGCTGCAAAAGCTGAGAGAGGCAGAAAAATAGAGAAGTGTTGTACAGACATTCAGAGGAAAAGATGAAAGTGAAGCAAGTCAGAACAGAGGCAATTTCCTCGAGCTTATCCAACTGTTTGCAAAGTATGAAAGTGTAATAAACAACCATTTGAATGTTCATCAGCGGGCTGCAGCCCATGGTAAGCCTCGTGTCGATACTGTCAAATCGAATCCAGAATGATGTTATTATGACTATGGGCACTTATGTGAGAAAGACTGTTTTGAATGAGATCAGGGCAGCCAAGAAATATTCGTTTCTGATGGATGAGACAACTGATATTTCTCACACAAAACAGGCATCAATGTGTGTTCGGAATGTGCATGATGACAAGATAAAGGAACGCTTTATTAAAGTGTTGTGACGTAGAAAGCACCACAGGCGAAGAGCTGGAGACCCTCACCCTGGCATTTTTGGTTTATGTACCACTCATATTCGCAGCACCATCATATCCTTGGCCCCTCATATCTTCTATCTGGAGATTATGTCTTTCCAAAAATGCCAGGGTGAGGGTTTCCAGCTCTTCGCGTGTGGTGCTTTCTACGTATACGAAATTGCACCACTGCTTTGAACACCTTCAAAATTCTCAAGGCAGATTCGCGGCAGGCCCATCTAACATCAGAAAGTTTCTTTAGCTCTTGAGAATGAGATCCAGGGTAGATGGTGAGTTAGGCTTTCACAAATAAAGCATGTCGCTTACTTGACATTGATATGAAATTGTATAACTTCACCACATTGAAAAATGATATAAAATTGCGATTTGACTTCGAACTTTCCACAAGAACAAGATTCAAGCAGTGAGCATGGCAGTGGACATACAAGGATTTTTCATTGTGCCTAAGAATTCTTGATTGCAGCCCTTTATATTATAGAGGGCTGCAATCAAGAATTTTGCAATCAAGCCATTGAGCATGATGAGGTTTTGAAAATTTTCAAGAGAATGGCTAATAGAAGATTGCTGTTGTACACACGTAGATATGACGCAAATGAGATAAATTATGGGTGCGCCATCGGAAAAAAGTGACCATATAATCTTATAAATGGAGACGGAAGAGGACATAAAGGAGGAAGATTAATTGTACAAAAGGAGCAGAAGAGACTTTGGGAAAATTAACATGGAAGAAATGAAAAAATACTATGACGAAATGGATTGGGAAGAAATGAAAGGAGTGACCGATGTGCAAGTGAAATATGACATTTTTCTGAGCATATATGAACAAGGAGTTGAAAAACATGTTCCACTATATACACCACGAGTAAAGGGAAGGAAAGAATGGTTTAAAAGAAGATGTGAGATGGCAAAGATAATAAGGGATGAGGCATGGAAAAGAGTAAAGAAAAATCGGACACAAAGTATTGCTCTGCTACATGTGCAGTGGTGACCGGAGTGGTTTAGGGAAGGTTATTCCAGGGAGAAGCGAGCATTAATTCCGTAGGTTATTAACAGTGAACAGAGATAATCGGGACTCTCAGCGAAGTACTGGAGTGGGTAGTCCGCGCGCTCGGTAGCAACTGGTTACATGAGGGCCTGAGGGGCAGTGCGCTGTTGCCGCGTTGTGGCGCAATGTTGCTATGTAACAATGGCATGTGAGTAAGGTTTATTAAGAGGCGTGCCAATATGTATGTGTGACTGTCTTGTATGTAATCCCACATCCACACCTCCACCCCCCCCCCCCCCCTTACGCTCGTAGATCTGTCTCGGGCGGACTCTTTTTCCATGAGCCTCTTAGAACGGCGTGGGGCCACTGGGGAGTGAATTAAAGGGGACGTGATTTTCTCGTCCGAGCAAGGGAACACAGGGATGTGGGGGAGGGGGTCGTCACTAGGGGTTGGAACGGGTCGGAGGAAACGACGGTTTCGCCACCAGACACGCCCACTAGGAAGACGCACCTCGAAGTCCCTGGTCTTGCCGCAGCCCATAACAACCCCGACCTTGTCCCAGCGGTGTGATGTCGGGTCCTGAATACGGACGGTCTGGCCGACACACAGCCTAGGCAGGGGGCGGGCGTGCTGGTCGTATTGAGCCTTGACCTGCTCAGCGCGGGCGACAGCTCGGCGATCACAGTCCTCTGTGCGGGCCTGCCACTCCTCCGAGAAGGACTCAGGATGGGCAGGGACACAAAAGCGGAGTGGATGGCCATACATGGTCATTGCAGGGGATCGTCCCGTGAAGTTAAGAGTGTTGCGAAGCTCCAGGAGACCCCTGTCGAAGTCTTCACTGTCGATGTTGCCGGAGGGCGCCGTCTTGAGGATGAGGTGTTTCACTGACTTGACGGCTGCCTCAGCGTGGCCATTAGACTGGGGGTAATGCGGCGAGGATACCGTGTGGTGGACACCCCAGCGCTCCATGAAGTTCCGGAAGTCAGTGCTGGTGAATTGGGGCCCGCCGTCAGTCCTGAGGCGGAGCGGGACATCAACTACCCGGAAGTACCGGCAGAAGAGCCGTATGGTGTGCGTGGCGGTAGTATCGGCCCTGCAGGGGACGACCACAGGCCACCCGGAGAGTCTGTCCGCGATAACCAGGAACGACTTCCCGGCGACCGAGAAAAAGTCTGCGGAGACGGACTCGAAAGGCCTGGAGGGGTGGTCGTCGCACAGTAGTGGTTCCTGTTGCTGACTGGGCTGTAAGATCTGACATGGCTCGCACGCTTGCACGGTGCTAGTAATGTCAGGGGTACATAAAAATACCGAATCGGACCGAATTGGCCCGAATCGGGGTAGTAAACACCGAATCGGGGCTATAAAATGTCAATTTGCGGGACATAAAGCATTATTAGGAACTGGTAGACACTTTTTTGGGGTTAATGCCCCTAATTATAACCATAATTACATCGAAAGTGATGCAAAGAAATATTTGTTTGGATGTGATTCCAAAAAATATTTTATTTGCACTCGCCAGGAGAAGGCGAGGTTGAAGGTGAAGGTCAATCTTTTGTAGGGACCACATTCGAGTTTCTCTTTCTATTGTATTATATGTCTCTTCTCATTTCTTTATCGATGAACTAATCGTTTTATGTTTGCAGATAGAAGAAACTTTGAAGAATAGAAGCAGGGATGACATTCCACATTAGAAATAATTTCTTGAAACATGCAAACATAAATTTCATGTGTTTAATTGGTGATGATGAATACACAAAATCATTATGTACAAAATAACTGATACAAATAAACGTGATACAAACATATAAGATTTCAAGTGTTTACAAACGGTAAAAAAATATTTATGTACAATTAAAATCAATATAGGTATAGAGGTATAGGTATATAATTAGGGGCATTAACCCCACAAAAGTGTCTACCAGTTCCTAATAATGCTTTATGTCCAGCAAATTGACATTTTATAGCCCCGATTCGGTGTTTACTACCCCGATTCGGGCCGATTCGGTCCGATTTGGTATTTTTATGGACCGTAATGTCAGCATCGATACCTGGCCAGAAGACAGTCTGCTGTGCCCGGCGCTTCGTGGCTGCAACACCTCGGTGACTGTCGTGCAGCAGCCGCAGCTGCTGCCGAGCAAGGGTACGGCGGCGGTGGGCTGCAGGAACCACAATTTTCTGGCCATACAGGACCAGCTCCCCGTCTGCGTACAGGCAGTCACGGAATTTCCAGTAGGGGAGTAGAGTTGTGCAGAGTGTACCGATTAGGAGGGAATCCTGACGTCACGCAGTCCCGTAGGCGGGTGTACGACGGGTCCGTCGCTGCTGCGGCTCGGAGTTCCTGTATCGTCCTATCGGCGTCTCGATGCAACGGATCAAGGTGTGAAGGATCTTGATCTTGGTTGATGGCGTTAAGGGACACGGCGCTCCTGAGGTGTGCTGCGGCTTTAGCGCACACCATCTCGTCCTCTGGCGTGGGGCGGCTAACTGGGGCTCGTGACAGGGCATCGGGGATGCAGAGCTGCTTCCCAGCACGCCACACGGTCGTGAACAGGTAGGGCGAGACCTTCTCCTTGAGGCGAGGATTCTCAACCGGGTCCAAGGTGTAGTGGTCGAGAATCTGGATCAGGGATCGGTGGTCCGTCATCAACGTGAAGCTCTGTAGATCTATCAAGTAAGGTCTGCACTTCGACATGGCCCAGGCGGCGGCGAGCAGCTCGAGTTCAGTGGTGGCGTAGCGGGTCTCGGCGTCGGCGAGGAATCGTGAGCCACACTGAACGAGGCATGTGCGTCCCTGGCCATGGTCTTGCAGAAGGGCGTAACCAAGCCCTTAGAGGCGAGAGGAGTCAGTTTGAACTGGAAGTGCTGGGTCAAAGTGAGCGAGAATCGGCGGTCGAAGCAGCGCCGTCTTGACACGACTGAAGGCCTCGTCATGATCAGGTGTCCACGTAAACGTTCTTTTTGGGCTCATCAGGGGGCGAAGTGGCTGGGCGGCAGCGGCGATGGCTGGGGTGAACTCTGACAGCTGGTTCACCGGGCCCATGAATGAGCGGAGGTCAGTCAAGTTAGCGGGAGTCGCGAAGTCCCGGATGACACTGACTCTGTCCTCGTCCGCGGCCACGCCCTCAGCTGAGACGTTATACCCGCAGAAACTCACACTAGGCGCGACGACCACAAACTTGTCCTTGTTAAGTGTGATCCCGTGCATGCGACATCTAGTGAGCATCTGGTGAATACGTTGGAAATGCGTGGGGAAGTCGTCGTCGAAGAGGAGAATGTCGTCAACCACCTTAACACAGTTATCTACACCCTGCAGGGCCAGGTCGCCGCGGAGACAGTAAGCGTCACCGGTAGCCGAGAAACCCATGGGACCTCTGCAGTGTTGAAAGCGGCTGTATGGCGTGATAAAGGTTGTTAGGTGTTGGTCGTCCTCGTGTAGTTCCACCTGCCAGTACCCGCACAAGGCGTCCGCTGTGGTGAAAAAACGCGCTGACGGGTTGACACTGCGGACGGCGACGAATGGAGTTGGGGCAGGATGTGCCGGGCGGGCTACTTGAGAGTTGAGTTTCGTCAAGTCAACCGTGATCCTCACCCCTTTATCCTTAGCCACGACGACTAGCGGGTGACACCACTCTGAAGGGTCGTCACCGGCAGGCTTGATGATCCCCTGACGTGTCATGGACTCAAGTTCCTCCTGAACTTGACGCTGGAAAGCGAAGGGAACCTGCCTCGGTGTGTGAATGGCGAACGGTACGGCTCCCTCCTTCACATGAATCCTCATGGGCTTACCCAACATGGGTTTCAGAGGAGCCGTCTTGAGATCCGCCTTGGAGAGTAACACGTCCGGGGAAATCGCGCAGGAAGTGCGCCCGTGCAGCAGACGGGGAAGTGTGAGGAGAGAGAGTCATCTCAGCGCATCTGTTGACGTGCTTTACCTTCAATAGTGGCTTCGGGAAGGCAAGTGATATGATAGCCAGCTCCATGCAATGACTATAGGAGAGGAGAGGCGTCTGAATACCCTCGTGCACCTGTATCTTGGCAGTACAAGATTTCCCGTGGAGCCGTAAAGTTGCATAAAAGCATCCCACAGCAGGTGCCATTTCTGATCCATCCGCCGTCAGCGTAGTAGTGGTGGACGGTAGAGGCTATAGGCTGCTGAGGGGGATGTGAAGCATTTGCAGGTGTCTTGTGCCGATGACAGTGACGTCGGCGCCTGTATCTGGTAACATCTGGAGCCTCGAAGTAGACTCGCCGTACACCAGGTGAACACAGACCGGGGTGGGAGTCATGGCACTTGAAGGTGAGACATCTGTTACGCTACGACAGTTGCTGTATTTACGTCTTGAAGTGGGTGATGCGCGACCAATTTTAACGCGCCACCCTAACCATCGTGACTAGATGTGTTGCGGCAAAACCTGTCGTAGTAGCCAGTTCATGGCAGGGATGCTCAAAAATCCCTCGTAAGGGACAACTTATGAGTGTATGGCTACAATAACCTTACGAGGGTGGGCTGAGGTTGATGCTCGTCCCGTGTCGTCACTCCCGTACGGTTATCGGTGGCCTCTGGGTGGGGAATATTAGGGATATTATAGGGATATGTGTGGGGAAATTCTGCTGACCAATCACAGAGCAGCGCCTCGCATGACGCGGCCTTATCTAGCCAATCATCTTGCTCTCAGCTGTCAGGGAGCCCGAAAAATAAATTTAAAGAGACACTTCAAATGCCGCCAGACTTATGATAATACATTGCCGCCATATTAGCCTTTCAGCGTAATATTTTCCCGCTGAATACTACAGAGACGTACCCAGGGTATACCTTGATGCGCTGATCCTAGGTTCGAGTCCTGCGTGCCCTAGATTAGCATATATGAACCACTGTGGCCCGCGCCGTATCCGTGGCTGCTGCGGTACATTGCCGCCATATTAGCCTTTCAACGTAATATTCTCCCGCTGAATACTACAGAGACGTACCTGCAGGGTATACCTTGATGCGCTGATCCTAGGTTTGAGTCCTGCGTGCCCGAGATTAGCATATATGGACCACTGTGGCCCGCGCCGTATCCGTGGCCGCGGTGGTACTCCGTTATAGTGGACGAGAACTGCGCGTTCGCTCTTTAAATCAGACACACACACTGGGGGGCTAACACCTCACTCTTAGCCTCTCTCGCTTTACCACACACACCACACCTGTCACGAAACAACTTGTGTACGAACTGACTGCACCCCTTTCATATATATAGACTACGAAACAACTTTTTGGTGTACAAAACGACTTGTGTAACTTGTGTGTGTGCGTGACACCACCACCATCATTATAGCGGCCAAACTTGTATGATGAACTATACGTTTTGATTCAAGAAGTCGACCAAAGACTACTCTATACTGGACTTGCTACTCGTGCCCCGCGCCAACCCGCCCATGACCAGTGGAGGCCAGTTTTGCGATTCCTGCCATTTTAGAACATCACCCCTATTTCCCTTCCTAAGGTTTATCAGTATATATGATATACCGTTATCTTCGTAACTGTTTGTTCTATAATATTATCAAATAAAAAACAGTAAAATACACTAAAGAAATGCCATTATGAGAGAGTGAAGAAATATGCATGACCTCAATATATACTTAAACTCTTCGCCATTTAATATTTTGCGAGAAAACATTTTATATGCTAGCGATAGAAAGAAGCGGATTTGCATTAGCTTTCCATTGATATATTTCGTTTTCTGATAAATGAATTACCACCATGCCTAAATTAGCGTTAACTAAAAAAATAACATCATCAATCGTATCGGCAAGTAAAAAAGTGTTCCATGAATACAGTAGACTATGGCATATCAGTATAAATGATACACTGTTATCTTCGTGAATGTTTGTTCTATAAGATTATCAAATAAAAAACTGTAAAATACACTAAGAAATTCCATAATGAGACTCTGAAGAAATATGCATGAACTTATATTCACTTAAACTCATCGCAATTTGATATTTTGCGTGAAGACTTTTTACATGCAACATATCAATAGAAGCGGAATTTAATTAGCTTTCCATTGCTATATTTCATTTTCTGATAAATGAATTAGAACCATGCATAAATTAGCGTTAACTAAATAAATAACATCATCCATCAGGTAATTATCCCGATAGATGATGTTATTTTTTTAGTTAACGCTAATTTATGCATGATTATGATTCATTTATCAGAAAACGAAATATAGCAATGGAAAGGTAATGAAAATCCGCTTATTTCTATCGCTAACATCTAAAATGTTTTCTCGCAAAATATTAAATGGCGATGAGTTCAAGTGAATATTAAGTTCATGCATATTTCTTAACTCTCTCATAATGGCATTTCTTTATTGCATTTTACTGTTTTTTATTTGATAATCTTATAGAACAAACATTTACGAAGATAACGGTATATCATATATACTGATAAACCATAGGAAGGGAAAAGGGAGTGATGTTCGAAAATGGCAGGAATCGCAAAACTGGCCTCCACTGGAAATAGCCCAAAATGAGTAGCAAGTCCAGTATAGAGTAGTCTTTGAGTCGACCAATATATATATTTAATAGGTATATTAGGTTTGCCCTAATATGAATTTATTACAAGTATAGGTATTGTATGTTAAATATGATATAATATGGAGTCAATGATGCAATAAATACATCACATTTCAAACAGGCAAGCATGAAATGGCTCTATAATACATAATAAACATAAAATATAGTGATACAAATTGTATTTTATTGTTTGTTGATGTCTTGTCGCTTCAAATTTCACTCCCGTAGGGTGCTAAGGGTGGTGCCGACCACCCTTAGCTCCGCGGTCCCGTAGCAAGTGAGAAAACGGTTTGAGCATCACCCGTAGAAGCGCTACGAGGTAAAAGTCCCCTAGGGTAATACTTACGGTCCCGTAACTCTTTCGAGCATCTCCCCCCTGGTGCAGAGGCGACATTGGGCTGTTTTAGCGGGACACTTGTCAGTCCCCGCCCAATGACCTTGCCCGATGCCCGCAGTTGTAGCAGGAGGCGGCGCCGGCCGGGCACTTCGGGCCGTGTCGACGCGCACAAGACTGGCAGGGGTGAGCAGGGCTAGGAACCGCTGTTCTATGTTGAGTCTTCCCGCGATAACCTGAAGGTGGCATTTGGGGTGAATGAGGCGTCTTGTCGTGGCGTCTGCCTTTCTTGTAGGTAGACATGGCGCGCAGCTGGCTTGGTGACGAGTGAATAGCGGAGGCTGTTATGCGGGTGGTTTCGAATGAGCGACAACAGGTGACCACGTCGTGGAGAGAGGCGCCTGTGTCGAGGGAGATAAGGCGTTGAATCAGCTCTTCATCTCTCACGCCCATGAGTAACACCATCTTCAGCTGGATCTTCGCGCAAGTCATAGCATTACCAGTGCACAAGTCGACGTCCTTTGCCAGGTTCTTCAATCGCACGTAGAAATCGGAGAATGACTCGCCGTCCGCCTGTTTACAACACAGGAGTTCACGGCGGCGTAGTGCTTCATTGCGTTGGCTCTTGAAGTGAGACTATAGAGTGTCCAAGACCTCTGTCACAGTCAAGGAAGTGTCAGGTGCGATCCCTAGGGTATGCTCTAGGATCCTTTGCACGTCAAGTGACACCGACATCCGTAGTTGTATGAGTTGCTTCTGTCGTGGCAGTTTCTGTAAGTCCAGCATGGCGGAGCAATCTTGCCAAAGTCGACGCCATTGCCGGAACACTTGAAAAGAGGCATCAGCAAGTAACGCCGGAGGGCTGTGGGCCACGTGCTTGTCTGCAGAAGGCGCGAAAGCGGGCGTAGCAGCCACAGAAGAAGCGACGGGCGGAGCAGTAGTGGTCGTCGCAGGAGCCGTGACAGGAGGTGACAAGTAGGGTCGCGCATCAGCTTCGGGGCAGGCTGGGGGGGCAGGAATGTGCCGCGCGCCAGCTGGAGGCTGTGTTGGAGACAGCAGTTTCACAAGAACTTGGAAACGCGCGTCTTCCTCCTTCCTCCTGGCCTCGTTGTCACGTCGACGTCTCTCCTCTTCACGCTTACACCTCTCCTCTTCACGCTTAAATCTCTCTTCGTCCTCTTGCGAATGACGATTGTTCTCGGATAAGCGGGAATCTTCCAGGTATCGGAGGAGAGATGAAATGGCATCTCCGGGAGGCTCCGCGCTCGGGTGGGTTGGAGACAGCGGAGATGAGTGCGTGGTGTCCAGGGACTCAAAGGGGGGGGAGGCAATTTCAATTTCCTCCTCTTTGTCAGACCCCGGCTCACTCATCACGGGTGACGCGGTGGGGGATGACATGTTGAGAGACAGAAGACACTACGGGGAAGCTCCACCGTACGTGGAAACTTGAAAAAAAAATGTGGGTTGAGTGTGTGTGTGCGTGTGTATGTGGGTGGCGTCGAGAGCGGGAGAGAGTGGGTGGTGCCGTGCTGGCTGCTGTGCACCTGTTTTCAAGGTCACGCGGCAGACCAGCGGGGTTGGCGGCACGTACACAAAACACCCCAGTACAAAGAACACGTCAATATACCCACTCCACGGAGCACTTAAGTAACACTGAGCCCTACCGTCATACACAATCCACACGCTGTATATATATCCACAGGCACACGAGCACGAGTCGCTGAAGACGAATTAATCCGGAGGGGAGAGCGTGGTGTCGTGGTGAAGAGTTTAGTGGAGTGGTCGAGGCCAAAAAAGGGCCTTATTTAAGGAGTTACCCCTCCGCACCTTAGAACAAGGCAAATGAGGTATTGTTGGATTAGTTAAGATGTCTACTTTATGAATAATGATGTTTTACAGTCAGATTCTAATGAAAACATGGCCATTTAACCCATTCAACCCATAAACAATTGAGAATTTTTGAATATCTTAAAACTTGTTATTTTGGCACTTACAAAGATTACGTACACTATTAGGATGTCTACTTTATGAAAAATGATGTTTTACAGTCAGATTCTAATTAAAACATGGTCATTTAACCCATTTAACCCATAACAAATTGAGAATGTTGGAATATCTTAAAAATTGTTATTTTGGCACTTACAAAGATTACTTACAGTATTTACACCATCATGTCCGTATCATCTCCGACTTCATCTCCATTTGCCACCTCACTTATCTCCCTCGGCCGATTCGCACATTCTCCACCACAGGAACAAATGTCAATGCACTCAAGTCCAGCAATGACACACTGGCATTTTTGTCCGCGACAACCTTTGTCAGTGCAGTACAAATGAGTTTAGGTCTCTAACTTCTGCTGGTGCCGATCATTCTTGTACATTGTTGGACGCAGTTCATCCTTTGCATTCACATGCCAACCATGGCCAACTGGGTTCATGTTCTCAGGTTTTGCGATGTGACTGACACCACACTGCTACTTGGTATTGGGCCCGCAATACATGTTGTTCGAAGGCATCATCTGTTGGTGGCAGTAAGGATGCGGGCTTATCAGTTGTGGTGGCGAGTACGAAACGAAGCTCATTCAGTGGACTGAGATTTTTAGTTTTTTTACCATGCATGAGAAGGACAAATCGCCTTGCGGTATCTAGGAAAGTAGGCACATCCTGGAATGCTTCCAGGCTCTGTAAGACATCTGAATTTTTGGTGAGAGCTGAATATGCCGTTCGCTTTCCAAGTCTGTATAGAGCACTTGTCGTGTCACACATACGACAGAGCATGCACGGCTGGTAATGACTTGCATGCTGCTTTGCCGAGTTTGGTACTGATATGGTGAACAGGTATGAATCGTTCCTTTGAGACGAATTTCCCTGAGTGCCCAGCATGCATATATACTTTATCTGCCAGTGCTCCCCTGCTCAAGTAATACACCAACAAGACGAGGACATCCGTGTCGTCACACCGAATGATTATCCTTGGATGGTCTCTCGATAACATGATTGCATGCAATACCAGACGAGTGTCCGCCTCCTCTTGTGTGCTGTACAGCCCCTCAAGACTGGACACACCACTTCATTCAGAACTTTGACCACTTCTCCATCTTCAAATCCACCTGCCAGTACTACCGATTTATCTGCAGGCAGGAGATCTTGTCCATTGTCGCAGATGTACTGACAGATGAATGAAGCTAAACTAGCCTTGTTGGTACTGGTTTTGAGGAAGTTCCTGTAGTTCGGGACGTCCCTGTTCCCTTGTATCTGGTAGTTGAATCCGGAATCCATCATTCCTCGTCTGTGTCGTTCAGTCGACTTAATTGACTGTTCTCTGTCGCACGGTCAAAGACCAACGTCACAACGTCAATGGAAGGATCCATGGCACTGTTCTTCAGAAGACGCACAATTCGGTCCAGAACCACCTTTCCAAGATCATTGAAAGTCTTGAAATGATTCTCGTTCAGGCCTGACACATTGCCATGCCATCAATGAGGTATGCAGCAGACTGCTATGACGTCGGGGAATTCTGACTAGGAAGGACAAGAATTTCATCCGTATTTGCTTCCAGCTTTTTGGCAAGATCTGCTTTGTTGGTCTTCCTCATCGAACCATCGTCGTGGAACATTGAAGGCGGAACAGCTGCCAATTCGTAGGAGAGGACCTTGCGCATATCCACATCACGGTTCTTTGACACTGCAAGCAGTCTTCTGAAGAGTACCTCCGTATCGATCATTATCTTCCCTTCCTTATCACTGGAAAGACACTTCCTCATAGCAGAAAACGTTTTGACTACTGTCTTGGGGATTGGATCCCAGAAATTCCTCTTCTTTTCGTCCCCAAGGCTTTCTTTCGTGAACTGATTGAACATTTCCCGACCCTTTTGTGGCACTCCCTTCATCGACTCTTCGACTTCTTCTGATGCCACCTGACCACTAGTTATATTAACTAGGGAGGTTGCCACACTTTCCAGGTCAAATGGATCTTGGCATTGTTCCTTGGTGTATTCCTTGATGACTTTAACATCATTCTGGTCCTTGGTCACTCGAGCATGTCCAAGTTCTTCATGTGTATTCTTGGACTTGGTAGGTGTACACATTTCTTTGAATCGTTCTGCGTATTCCCCGGTTATATGGCGGGTCAGCAGCCAGCGAACTAAGGCTCCTTTCCTCAGTGTGTAACCGATGACACCACCTTGGCTTTTAGCCTCGCGATTGATACTCTGTTCGAGAGCCTGATCCGTAGGAACGCAGTTGAAAGTCCTTTCTGAGCGTATCACAACGAAACCACCTTCCGACGTGTGCTGAAACATTCGTGGAGCTGACACCTCCAAGTGACGCATTTCCGCAACATAGACTGGGGTGTATCGTGCATAGTTGCTGCGGCCTGCCAGGAAGAAGTACGGTATGACTTCAAGGACGGCGGTAAGGTGCATTTCAAAATCAGCCTCACGGTCTGCCCGAAGTAACTTCAAGAGGGTGTCACCAGCATCCAGAAAGCTAATCCAGTAACGGAATGTTGCTGATTGTTCTCTTCCTGTGTCTTTGAACTTCATTGTACTGAGAAGAGAGGATGACAAGCGCATTTCAATCTCCTGACACACAGCAGTGCAGGCTTCCGGGGATTGCATTTTGAAGGTATTCTCTAGATCTGCAATTAAGTGCGTGGTCTCATCATCCAACCAGGGCAACTTGTTTTTCATTGCAAAGGTTTCGGCAGCTGATAGAAACAAGTGAAACTGTGCTTCGTGTACCAGTCTGATTCCTCTTAGACCTCTGGCATACTGCTTCCCTTGCAACATCAAACTCACGGACGCATGAGCATACACTTCAGGTACTGTCAGCATGTTGTGGAGACCACCATCACTAAACAGCTTCCCTATACTAGCTATGAAAGCCATAGTGAGATGCATCCCACCAAGCCTCATCGTAACTCGACCAGCCAAGGGATCTGGCTCAGTCCAGAGAATCTGTTCAGCCTTGCTATATATTGCCAGGTCAGCAGTGACCAGAACATGTTCTTGTCCCACTGCATTTGCAATTTCAACCAATTTCAGCAAAGTCGTGTAGATCGTAGAGAAGTTAGAGGGTGGCGCATTAATGAATGGGAGATACCATATTCGAGTCAGTGGAATTTCTCTCTCGCTAACTAGAGAATTGAATCCACCCCAAGCCGAAATACGTGAGGTTTCAGGGGGACTTGCACGGGCCATTTACCAAATCAAGTCTTTTAGTACCACTTCACTAGCAGACTTATCCAGTTCTTTGACTTCCCATTTCACACATGGTTCTGGTTTAGTATGGGGTTTGTTGTAGCGTTTGATTTCCTCCTCATCACAGCTCTGTGCATCTAGGGTTTTTAGGTTTGATCTTGGAATGCAAGGTGTTTCTTCTGGCCTAGGAGACCTTTGATACAGCACCACAGCCATTGAATGTGTAGTGTTCTTTCCGTCTATTGTCTGCTCATTTTGATCGAAATTGTCAATTGTGGCATCAACAGTGGTCTTAATAACATTCTCAGGATCATAGACAGAAATGTCACGTGGTATATGAACGTCAGACTTGGTTGACAGCTGGTCCAAAGCAATGGCAGTGAGGAATCTACGCACTTCATCATAAGGTATGCTGTGTCCAAGAGAGGACAGGTCATCTATCAGTTCTCGACTACCATGGTCGTGGTGCAGCTTGACACCTAAACCAAATGTATTGGGGTTAGTAAAGTAATTTATGGTTAGTAAAGGTTGTAGTGGTGAGTAGAGTGACGAAGGGTGTATGTTTTGCTTATGTGGGGAAAGAAAGCCATACATTTCTACCTGTTCCTCTATGAGTTCGTCTATCTGTCTAGCTTTACATGTCATTGCAGGTTCATTTAAGCTCTCTATAAGGAATGCCGATCCCAGAAGTCGTCACTTGTCAGGTGTCACGGGCCACTTATCTCTGTCTATCCACTTTTTCCTTATAAACTACAACTTACATATTCACAAACACAGTGAATACCTACTACATCACTTGAAGGAGGATTACTGGTCATCTTGCGGTAGTAGGGGTAATGCAAGTTGGTGTATTAGTAGGTAGTACATAATAGTAGCGGCCGCTTTACAGCTGTTTTGCTCTGTTGTCTAAGCTAGTGACGTCACAACATGGCGCCAGTCGTTTTAGAGCGTATACATTTTCCTGTACTTAAATTGGCTGTATCATCAAAAATACTGTTCACATAGAAAAATCAACATCACTGCCCAACTATATGAGGCTTGAAGATGTCAAATCAATCCTTACCTCAAGTAGAGTAAATGGGTCCATTGTCTTAACACCTGGAGTCCAATGGTTCATCATTAAGTCATACTACAATAACTTGCAAAATATATTAGTTACCGTCATATCTCGTTTTTTCTTGTTTACCGTTGCGTACATCGAGGTCTATACTCGTGTGGTACGTGTTCATGCGTCTGTTGGCTGCAGAGTTGCCATTTGGTATGTTTCATTACTAAATTAGGATAAATTTTGTAATGAAAAATCCATCTGGTAATGAATCCCATGATTTGGTATTGGACTTAAATTTGGTAACGAAAAGAACGAAATTTGGTACAGAACAGAAAACGGCCTTATTCATTTCCTCTCAAACATATTACTTGATGGGCTGAGCTAGTTGTTTGTGTCCCGCACTGAAAAGTGCATACTATACGGTCAGGGGTCTGGACAGGAACAGGACTCGTCAAGTACAATTACGCATCGCAGACAAGTCCCCCGCACCCGCGTGGCGGCCATTTGGCTGAGCTCTTCTTGACTGTGAATTTGTCACATGTCCAAGAGGAAAGGTTCTTATAAATTCGGTCGTATGTACCAAACAGTACCATGCCGACCATTACTCCTTACTCTAATTAAACTTTTTTTCTGACCGGGGGTACGAGGCAAATATATTAGATCTCAAAGGGTACGAGCACTAAAAAAGATTAAGAACCACTGGTCTACAGCCTTTCCAAAAGATGGGCGTCATGATAAGGTTCTAGCTGATGTCATTATTGTGTTCTCAAGATATGTAAATGCAAAATTATAGCCATGTTACTTTGATAAATCCTTCACGTGTTTAAGTGCGAAAGATATCACGTCAATTTTTTGTCCCACAGGCACATCGCACATGACTATTTATACACGTACAAGTGAGCTCGCATGAACAAGATTGTAGTCTTCCAGAATTTGTAAGTTTTTGGTGAGTGCCCTTTTTATGGAGATGAGCCCCTACCCTTCTGAATGTTTGTGCAAGCCACTGTATGTATGTGTGTGTATGTGTGTGTGTATATATATATATATATATATATATATATATATATATGTGTGTGTGTGTGTGTGTGTGTGTGTGTGTGTGTGTGTGTGTGTTCTCCCTTACATATTTTAGTTCTATCAGGTAATCTCAATTTCCCACTGATAGATCGGAATTTGGAAATAGTCTATGGTGGAACGAAAGGCATGAGGATGCAATCAGATGCACTGCTTCGCTTTGCTGATGAATTATAAATTATGTCTAACACAAATTATTGACACCCCAACAAGAGATGGCAACATACTCGACATTATGATGGTTAACGATGATGAGCAACTCATACACAGTTTTGATGTTTTTAAAACTAACATCTCTGATCATAACTTTATACCCTAAAAACTAACATAATCACTGATACGCAGCGTAAGACAATAAGCACGGAACAACCGTGCCACAACGTGAACAACCAATGAGTTTTGGACACCTCAACTTTTTTAGTGAGTCAGTCGCGTCGTAGGAACTCAAAAGGATCTCGGGACAGCGAATTGGGATCAAATAATGAAGGACTGTTGAGAAGCAATATAAACAAATACAAACAAGTTGGCTTCAAATATCCATGAAATATGTAGCCTACCCCTGAGAAAAAGGGCGCCTAACCGAAACATATCCAGAGATAGGAAAATTTTAATGAATAAGCAAGGAAAGCTTCGTAAGAAACTGAAAAGGCTTCAAATGAGTCAACGAAACAACAACTTGAAAATAAAATTATGTTTTTAGAAGAAACCTTAAAACTGAAAACTATCAGTGGAGGCAGACTTTTATTTGAAAGAAGCAAAGTCAATATCCTGCATTAATACAACTCCCAAGTACTTTTACACGTATGCGGCAAGAAAATCAAAAGTCAGAGCTGGTGATGGTCCTCTAACGAGCCCGAGCGGGCTAAGCATCAGGGAACCCAGGAAATCGCCAATATGTTGCAGCAGCATTACGAGGGAGTTTTTAGTGTTTCCAGGAATGATAAAGTGGATCAGTCACCATCATATTTCTTTTACAACATAAGAGACAGTACCAGCCTTAACCGATATTACCTTTACTGAACATGACCCAGCAAACAATAAAATTATGGGCCATCGGTAATCCGGAGTTTATTGTATTGGGTCTGTATCGACATCTTTAAATGCGGCTGCCAGTACTGGTTCGATTTATTAAAGTTATCCGCATCCGCCGCGGTAGGCAGCGGCCCAATTAATTTTGTAAAGCGGGCGATTATGTGCCCGATATTGGACCATAATTATTTCTCTAGTATAGGAGCGCTTCAGTATTCTGATTAATTTATATAATGGGACGATTATGGGTATTGTAACCATGCCGCTTCTTCCAGTATCGTGCCGATGTAGAATCTTAATTGTTTGCCAGCGTTATCCCTGTGGATATTTAGTGCCTTATACTGAACAATGATTGCAAAGCTACTATGTTTTGCCACGGTATATTGTGAAAGGAGGTTTAATAAGGGGGAGGCGCATCAAGCAGTCTTAATTAAACCTGCCCACTAAATTAATTTTGCCTACTGCCCACTATATTAATATAGTGGGCAGGTTTAATAAGGGGGAGGCTGCTTGATGCGCCTTCCCCTTATTAAACCTCCTTTCACAATATACCGTGGCAAAACATAGTAGCTTTGCAATCATTGTTCAGTATAAGGCACTGAAAATCCACAGGGATAACGCTGGGAAACAATGAAGACTACATTGGTACAATGCACTGGTGTCAGTCAGTATTCACTTCTAACATCTATCTATCTATATTAATAAAAGCGAAAGTGTGTCTGTCTGTGTGTGTGTGTGTGTGTGTGTGTGTGTGTGTGTGTGTGTGTGTGTGTGTGTGTGTGTGTGGTATAGGTTCCGCCCCCCCGTGGCGCAAACACCTCATATGGCACATTTTTGGAATCAGGTTGACCAGGGGAAGGTCATAAGCCCACTTATGAGATGATCCGATCACTTTTTTTTTTTCTTTTTTTTTAGCAGCCTATTAGCGAGAATTGTGAAAAAAAAGTGGGTTGCGAGAATTGAGGAAACCTTGATGTAGGGTGATGGGTAATGTAGTCCATGAGCCAAGACCCGAATTTTGGGATATCGGTACCACCCGGGGTGACTAATTCTCTTAGGTGTTTTTAGCTTGCTACATGTCTCTAGTTTATGTTTTGATATGATAGCCCTTGCACACTGGTAGCTTAATGGTCGTTATCACTTCTTGAATAGACACACCCTACCGAAAATTCAGAAATTTTTTAAAATGTCAAATTTGGGGACAGGAATGCCTAAATGTCACTAAAATGGATATAGTAATTGTCACATTTAATACAAGTCCTGTAAATACACACTAAGCATGCCATGGGCTTGTACTTACTATTATGGCCAATTAATCCTCCTCAATATCATCTACGTCAGACTCGGAATCTGACTGTTGTGCTACCGGCTCTTCTTCAATAGCCTTGTTCTGGCATGTCTGTAACCTGCACATGTCCGTACACTTCAGGCCATTGCTGAGGCAAGTGCACTTAGGGAGTTCGCATGACCGCACACACTTGCAGGACAGTAGCTGCATAACAGCATCTGGTGCTGGTGAGCCTCGCATCCAGTTGACAGCAAGCTTGCCGTCCTCATCTGTCATCCAGCCGCAGTCTGTTGGGTTCGCAACAAATGGCTGGCTCTGCAGACTTCTCCTCCAGATCGCAGCCTGGTAGTTTGCACGTAGTGCATGCATGAAGAGGCAGTCCTCACAAGGAGGGAGTTGACTTGACTCCACCTCTCCACGTCTCGCACAGAACAGCTCATACCGAAGCTTGTTCACCTCAGTTTTTGTGGGTAGATGGCAGGTACATGTGGCAGGTGATTTCCTGTAGCTTCTCAAAGAGTTCAGGAGACACTTCCCATGAGCGCCCAAGTTCGTGGAAAGCATCCTGGTATGTCTTGTCCATCTTCACCTGCTTGAGTGTCGTCATCTTCCCCCGGCCAGCGAATGCACTGACGGTATCACAGCCTGTAAAGGCATGCATACCAATCAATGA
Source organism: Chionoecetes opilio (assembly GCA_016584305.1). NCBI lineage: Eukaryota > Metazoa > Arthropoda > Malacostraca > Decapoda > Majidae > Chionoecetes > Chionoecetes opilio. The sequence goes on from JACEEZ010017058.1 coordinate 180,826, forward strand.
ATCACACACGCTGCCTCCCAGTGTACGGCTCAGTGTGGTGATATCCAGGAATCTTGTCCGGTTCTTCGTCCCGCACTTCTGGAACAGGTGGGATGGGATCTTGTGGCACATGCCCAGACACAGGACTATGACGTCTGTATCCTCTGCAGTGATGATGACAGACTTGTACCCAGATTCTGCTGCATGAAGTGCATGGAGAAGGAGGCGTGTGTCTGCTTCTTCTTGACTTGACTTAAGCTCAGGAGCCTCTTCCCACTGCTCTTTGGTGATCTTGAAGCAGAGCTGCTCACATGTGACATACAGCTCCTTGCCCTCGAGCTTCTCCCTGTGCTGTGGTTTTTTTCCATTCTTCTACCAGGAACTTGATGAGACTTGCCTTGTTGGAGGATCTACCGAGTAACTTTCTCCACTGCTGGATGTTGTGCCCAGGTTGAATGTTCTTGAAATGGATCCCTGTGCCTGCACTTCTGTTGGCTCGTTCTGCATCTTTGATGGATGTCTCCTTGTAGACGTCAAACACAACATCAATGCGCCTGCTCTTAGCACCCTCATGGACAACGTGACTCAGTGCTGTGCCTGCAAGCTGTGAAAAAGTGTTGTCGTTTCCCTTCAGTTTCTGGACCAGGCTCATCCCATCAATTATGGTAGCAGAGGGCTCGGGGATCACCTCTGCAGGAGAAACATTCCTCTCCAACTCCCTTGCTAGGGCAGCCTTGTTGGTCTTGCGGAGAGACCCATCACCGCTGGCAAGTGCCCATGGCAAAGGCCCCAGGGGATGAGCCAAGACATCACTCATTTTGAGCTTTCTGTTCTCAGCAACAAGGATCATCTGGCCAAATAGGTTCCTGTCAGCCTTCAAGATAGCCTCCTTGGCATGGCCTTGTGAGCGTGGCTTCATTCTGATGTTAGTGAACTTTTCTCAGTTTCGTCTTCGTCATCGTGTCATGAAACTGTATAGTTGGCGTATCGGTCTCCAGGCGCTCTTCCTTGAAGGCTTGATATGCATCCTCTCCTATTCTGTAGGCCCCTAGAAGGTCTTTGGCAACTTCTGGTGGTGCTGTAGTCGCAGTTGACAAACTGACAAGATCTCCTTGCTCTGCGTTGAAGGGGTTCAACCAGCTGGTCTCCATCAGTTGAACTAAAGATTGGACATCGGCCTCATCTCTTCTAATCCTGGGCATCTGTAGGTCTGGGTGGCTGAAGTCAGTATACTTTTGGCCTACTACCATGGCCCTGAGCTGCCTCAAGTATCTGCTGCGATACTCCGATGTCAGGTAGTACCTGGCGACAGCTCCACCTTTCAGGCTGAAGCCTTTTGTGCCCCCTGGTGTCTGGGTGTCTTTGTTGATCGTCTCTTCGATGGTCTGGTCCACAGGAATCCGTCCAAAGGGATTCTTGCTACCGATCTGGACCGAAAAGCCACCTTGTATGAAGTGTTCATGGACCTCTGGGTGTTCAATGGGCAGTCGAGACATCATGGCATAGTAGTAGGTCAGGAATCGGGCATAGTTCACCTTGTCATAGGCAAAACACCACGGTATCATCTGTCGGATTGCTCCTAGGTGAAGCATCCAGTTGCCTTCTCTGGAGGCTCGAACCAGGTCCAGCATGATCTCAACCATGTCCAGGTATGACATCCAGAATGTGTTCATCTCTTAGGGTCTCAAGATAAACTTGGAAGAGCTTCAGGATATGTGTGCATGATTCACTCTCCATCAGCTCTTGAAAGGTTCCCTGAGACACATTGCTGTGGAAGCTGTTGATGTTCTTCAGTGTTCCATCCAGATGGTGTAAGTCCCTTGAATGGTTTTCTTCTAGCCATGGAAGGAAGCCTTTCCATGCAAGCCTCATCAGTGCTTCATACACGAGCTTGTGCAGTCTCACTGCTCTGTTGTACCTCCGGCCGTCCATCACCCCTGACACTGATCCTTCTGCGATGACACCTGATTCCACACACAGATCTCTAAGACCTGCATCCTGAAACCTCTTCCCTATGGTGGAGAGGAGATTGCAGATTGTGTGGAAGACGCCCATCCTGATGATAAGTTCTTGAAACTTCTCTTGTTTCCAGAGAACCTCGGCAGCTTTGGCATAGAGTGCTTGATCAAACACGCACACAATCTTGTTAAGCTGTAAGGACTGCATGATGGCATGCGTTTGCTCCAAGACTTCATTAACGGTGGACATTTCTGTTGCGGGAGCATTGATAGTGGGCAGGTAGCTTACAGTGTCCTGGACCACTGCAATGTCTCTGCGGATTTTGATGTTGAACCCAGTCCAACTGCTGATGGACTGGTTCTCATGGTCTGACATTCGAGTAAGAAGCCAGATATGGTTCTTGGTCTTTGAATCCTGGACCTCTTTGGTAGTGTCGACATACGCAGTCTCAATCCTGGGTGGCCCTGCCCGCCGCCAACATTGTATATTGGCAGAATTGATGCGGTCAGAGTGATGCTTCTTATCTTGGACTTGGTAATCTCTGGCAGGACCTTCTCTGGCACAGAGCCTGCAACCTGGAACTGGACAGCAATGCCATTGACTCTGTGAGAAGTACTGCTCCACTTAGTGTCTCTTCAAGTCGGTCGATGTTATCCCAGGCCAGGGTTGTGAACACACCAGGGTAGATGTTGCTGGCAGTGGAATGTCATCCTTTGAACATTCCAGCTTCTGGATACAAAGGGCTGTATCGATTCTCCTCAAACATTGAGTAGGACACACAGTGGCCAAGACGATTCAGAGTTCGGATCAGTTCTGTGTTTCCTGTCAAACACTTTACAGCATTGGACAGCAGTACGTGCTTGGGTGGCTTTGTCTTGCCATGGTAACAGCAAAGACCAAGTCACTGCCGAAGGATGTGGCAAGACGTTGAGCTCTTTCAGAGGGAGTTTGACACTCACACTCTCCTGTCAGCAGGGTGTGCAGGAATTTAGTGACTGCTGCAGGAATAACATTCTGATCTGTATCGGGAGGCCATGGCTGACTCAACATCTTGCTTATTGATCTCATTCCTCAGCTGCATTCCTGCTTTGGTTAAGATATCTTCAGAGTTAGCTGCTCTTGCTTCTTGCAGATCTTTTGTCATTTTGTGTGCTTGTCGGGCAAGGTCGTCCATTGAGAGGCTGCGTGGATAGATTAGAAGCTTTCCTTTCTCATCTGGGACAAAGCGTAGTGATTCCCCAAACTCGGTTTCAATCTTTCGGCGAACATGTTTCTTTGTCGCTGGTTTCAGTTGGATAATACCACGGGACATCATGGATCTCTCAAGCCTAGATGTGAGGTTATCATAGGCAGTACCTCTGGGTTGGGGAATAATTCAGTCCTTATATACAAGAAGAGTTCCTCGAGGGCTTCTATCTCAGCCTCTTCGTAGCGTGCTCCCTCGCTTTCTTCTGATTTTCACCTGCACCAGACCTGGCGGCCGCTGGGGAATCATCTTTTGTGAAGAGTTTGTAGCACGACTTGTGGTAGTGACCCTCTGCAGCAACAAGGTCTCTGCTAAGTAAACCAAGGATTCTCTGGTTGAGTTTCCTTGTTGCTGCTCTGCGGATCTTCTCATCTGCTCGTAGCTCAACACACTGGATGAGTGGCTCCCTTGTCTTTGCTGCTTTCATGTACTTGCTTGACTTCTCGCAGAAGAGACATACTTTGGCATACACCCTGCTAGTACTAGGGGCATCCCTTGATGCCCTCCTCCTGGGGTCGACGCTTGCTGATTCTATCTTGACACCCTTGGCAAGGATAGAATCCAGTGACTTCTTCATTGTAAAGAGACTACGACATTTACGGTGATAATGTATGTGTGGTATTCCTCCTTCTTCAAGGCCCTTGGCTGCTTCCAGGACTGGATCATGCTGCCTGATCTCTGCAGCCCTGAGCAATGTGTTCCAGGAGTCCAAATCCTGTGGTGACACCAGAGCATCGCTGTCATCATCAGAGCAGTGGATGATACAGTCGATCCGTGCTCTCTTCCTCGCTGATGGTTGCATCATGCCGTCAGACAGTCAGCACACACCTGCAAAAAAAATATCACCATTAAACATTACATGAACAAACAAACAAACACATTTACATGGAAACCATTCTACATATGTTTGCTCCTTCCAATAATAAATTATCCCCAAAATATCACAAAAAATCACCAAATATGAAATAAACCCCTAAATATGGGGAAACTTGAAATATACATCGGAATAACTCTTGTAGAGAATCAAATTAGCTACAAGAGTTGTTAGAATATATTTTTCAATTTCTCCCATATTTAGGGATTTATTCCAGATATATGGGAAAATACCCAAATTTTTTTTTTTTTAGGGTAAATCCCAAAATATGAGGAAATTTGAAAAATACCTAGGAACAACTCTGGTAGAGAATCAAATTCTACATAGGTGTCCAAAGTTTCGCAACGATCGTGTGATTGATTTTAAAGAAAATGAGGAAAACCCCGAGCGTCACGCTGAAAATCTTTTTTTATGGGTAGCACCCCCATTGCATCAAAAAATCAGACTAAGCTGCCAGTGCAGGAAGGCTATCATATCTTAATGTATTTACAGTCACTCTATAAACATTTTAGTACCATTCGTGTTTAGTCACCCCAGTTGGTACCGATATCTGGCCTGGCTCATGGACTAATGGGTGAGTGAATGGGTGGGGTGATGGGTAATGGGTGTGAGGTGATGGGTGAGTGAATGGGTGGGGGGTGATGGGTTGGGGGTGATGGGTGATGGGTGAGGGAATAGGTGGGGGGTGATGGGTAATCTATAATAATATAAGCAAAAGTGTGTCTCTCTGTCTGTCTGTCTGTCTGTGTGTGTGTGTGTGTGTGTGTCTGGTATAGGTTCCGCCCCCCGTGGCGCAATCAACTCATATGGCACATTTTTGGAACCGGGTTGACCAGGGGAAGGTTTTAAGCCCAATTATGAGATGATCCGATCATTTTTTTTTTTTTTTTTTTTTAGCAGCCTATTAGCGATAATTGTGAAAAAAAAGTGGGTTGCGAGAATTGAGGAAACCTTGATGTAGGGTGATGGGTAATGGGTGAGTGAATGGGTGGGGTGATGGGTAATGGGTGTGGGGTGATGGGTGAGTGAATGGGTGGGGGGTGATGGGTTGGGGGTGATGGGTGATGGGTGAGGGAATAGGTGGGGGGTGATAGGTGAGGGAATAGGTGGGGGGTGATGGGTAATGGTAAATATAAGCGAAAGTGTGTCTGTCTGTGTGTGTGTGTGTGTGTGTGTGTGTGTGTGTGTGTGGTGTGTGGTCTGGTATAGGTTCCGCCCCCCGTGGCGCAATCACCTCATATGGCACATTTTGGAACCGGGTTGACCAGGGGAAGGTTTTAAGCCCAATTATGAGATGATCCGATCACTTTTTTTTTTTTTTTAGCAGCCTATTAGCGATAATTGTGAAAAAAAGTGGGTTGTGAGAATTGAGGAAACCTTGATGTAGGGTGATGGGTAATGGGTGAGTGAATGGGTGGGGTGATGGGTAATGGGTGTGGGGTGATGGGTGAGTGAATGGGTGGGGGGTGATGGGTTGGGGATGATGGGTGATGGGTGAGGGAATAGGTGGGGGGTGATGGGTAATGGGTGAGTGAATGGGTGGGGGGTGATGGGTAATGGGTGAGTGAATGGGTGGGGGGTGATGGGTAATGGGTGAGTGAATGGGTGGGGGGAATACATACATTTCTACATCCGTGATTTCAGGAAAGTTAGAAGGGGCTATCTGGAGAGTCCGTGTTTGGTGGGCCTTAGGCCCACCAAACACAGGTGGTGGGCCAAAGGCCCACCACTAATAGCCCTCCGCAGGAGCTAGCCAAAAAGTCCGCCCGGAGGGCGGCTTTGCGGCTAGTATATAATAACTGGCATAACTATTACTATTGAATTACAACTATTATCAAACAAGTGTCACACGTATTATAACTTCCATACAGGATATTTTCATGTACTTAACATCAAATGAACCAGTGTATTTTTAGAAACATCATGATCATATAATTATGTACATATAAGGCATTTATAAGTATATGTATCTTTTACAAGTTAGCCATGAGAACAAAGGATTGCTCAACCTTTTGTTAGACAAAGGAAGTGGAGCACAAAACAAATGTACCTAAGTCAGTTGTTATGGCTAGCATAAATGATAGCGTCATCTCGTGACGAAAGCAGAAAACGGGAGGAACGAGTGGACAGAAGCAGGAGAAGGAAGGGAGAAAATCTCGGATCTTCACGCTACCAGGACGCTCACTCACGCGCTCCTCCGAGACACCCTAGCTGTGTTGTACTAGTTGTAATACCCTACGTTCCTTAATGGACTTATAAATAAAATGTGTACAAAACTGGAAGTACCATTTAACTTAGCCCAGATAAGTCTCTACAATACACCGACTTATAAATGATGGCATACGCTGTAGTAATAGACGACTTATAAATGGTGGCACTCGGCGGTGAGTGTCCGCCGACACTTATAAATGGTGGCATACGCGGTGGTAATAGACGACTTATAAATGGTGGCATTCGGTGGTTCAACCGCTACAACGATTTATAATTGGTGTGCAGCAGTGGTGACTGATTTTATCAGTCTTATAACACCATAACGCAGTGTTAAGATACCCTACGCAATCTACAAGCAAAACTACAATTCTCTACAAGAGTTTAACTAACTCTGGCCATTCTACAGCTTTTCCACGTCTACCAAGATTACGCCGATCTACAGAAGCATCTACTACTACTTACGCTATACTGCTTCCTGCAACGTTCTCCGGCGCGATTACAACCACAACCACAGCCAGCCAGTACCAATACCACAACCACGACCGTCAACATGGCAACCTCCGTACCTCCGGCCAGCACGGCCGAGCCACAACCATCGTTATCAAGCCGTAACCTACGCAACACAAGCCAGCCAGCGACTACTAATATTAACAGCTACAACTACAAGCAACTACAGAAAGTGAGAGAGGCGGACACACTCGTCTCCTGCTTGATCAGCGCATTCTTTCGATCACGAAGTCAACAGCGCTCCTCTACACTACCTCCACCACGGCCAACCAACCCCGCTGCCAGACAACTCAACAAACAACCCAGACAATAACGTTCTACAGGGGCCTGATCACAACTACACGTCTACAACACTGCATCTCGTCATGGCACAACGTAACAACTCCGATACGCAACACAGATCTTCTTGTCATGGGCCAGCGCAACACCGATTACCATCACGCCTCACGGCAACAACACGTACTAACCTAGTTAATATATGCATGACAAGCAGTTACTCTGTAACTCTTTACACATCTACATGTTGTACGTGATGCACGCATCGCTATGACCTACATTCTGCTCACTTGTATTACGTATGTACAACTAACTAACCATTTATCATTACTTACCTACGAATTCAAACTCGCAGAGAAATTATGAATGACTACTTGTCTTACTACAGACCTCAGAAAACATTGATTGATCACAGATAACCTTAGCTCTCATAACATTGTTCGCCAATGACGAATAAAAAATAATTCAATTTCTCTGCCAGTCAGTTTTTACACTCGCTGATGTCAAATTATTTTCTACATTAACTTTGCATTATTTTCATTTATGAATGATGTTTGGCAAACTTAGATTTGCCCACACACAATGCAACCACATTACTGTGTATCCAGCGATGTTTCTACCTATGTTATGTATCCATTTTGACTATTACTTTTTACATATTACTAGGTTACTTACACCACAGTTACCCACACTGATACACCCACACAGATTGTATCAGGCGAGTTCTTGTCTATTTTTCCTTATATTTCTACAGTCCTTTATATTCTTTTACTGACACAGTACTACTACTAGTAGGTACATACATTGTTATACTATGCACACAGCAGCAGCTCTACAGTCAGTCGAGCCTTCGTCATTACTTGACACACATTCAGGGTTTTTAACGATTACTTGACAATTTACGATTACGATTTCATTATTTGAAATGTTATGTTCTCAATTTTTCCATGTAATTTTCACAGCTACTTTCGCTGACAGTTGAGCTTGCTAGCTACCATCTACGGTACACGTACAGTGTCGTACACTTGAAACACTTAACACTTGAAATTATTACCAGTAATTTTTACATATTGTGGATTTCCCCACGTTAGTACTGACACATTTATATAATTTTACTCGGCCATGTAATTTTTTGATGTTGAACATCATGTACTCCATTGTTTTCCAAATTTTTCTATGTATTTAGCTCAGATTTTACTCACTTTAGCGATAGAAATTAAGCTTTGGGAAGTTTAGAGTTTAAGAAGTTTATATAGCATATATGTATTTAGCCTTTAATTAGGTGTACAGTTCTTTTACCATTTGTTATTCCCTAGCTAATTTTTATGTGCCTAATTTGAGGACAAATTGTATAGCGGCCCGAGCAATGTCAGTCAGTATTCACTTCTAACATATATAATAACTGGCATAACTATTACTATTGAATTACAACTATTATCAAACAAGTATCACACGTATTATAACTTCCATACAGGATATTTTCATGTACTTAACATCAAATGAACCAGTGTATTTTTAGAAACATCATGATCATATAATTATGTACATATAAGGCATTTATAAGTATATGTATCTTTTACAAGTTAGCCATGAGAACAAAGGATTGCTCAACCTTTTGTTAGACAAAGGAAGGAAGTGGAGCACAAAACAAATGTACCTAAGTCAGTTGTTATGGCTAGCATAAATGATAGCGTCATCTCGTGACGAAAGCAGAAAACGGGAGGAACGAGTGGACAGAAGCAGGAGAAGGAAGGGAGAAAATCTCGGATCTTCACGCTACCAGGACGCTCACTCACGCGCTCCTCCGAGACACCCTAACTGTGTTGTACTGGTTGTAATACCCTACGTTCCTTAATGGACTTATAAATAAAATGTGTACAAAACTGGAAGTACCATTTAACTTAGCCCAGATAAGTCTCTACAATACACCGACTTATAAATGATGGCATACGCGGTGGTAATAGACGACTTATAAATGGAGGCACTCGGTGGTGAGTGTCCGCCGACACTTATAAATGGTGGCATACGCGGTGGTAATAGACGACTTATAAGTGGAGGCACTCGGTGGTGAGTGTCCGCCGACACTTATAAAGGGTGGCATACGCGGTGGTAATAGACGACTTATAAATGGAGGCATTCGGTGGTGAGTGTCCGCCGACACTTATAAATGGTGGCATACGCGGTGGTAATAGACGACTTATACTGGAAAATATAAAAATATTACATTATATGGATATTATAGAATAATACTTCCATTGATGTTCGTTATCACTTAAAACGAAACATAAATGTTTGCTATAAAACAGCTAACAATTTTTGAGCAAAAATCTCATTATGTTATTGCAAAATATTAATTGCTAAGCAAAAATTGGTCTTTAATCAAATTTTCAAAATATGCCTATTTGAAAAACATGAACATTCAAACACAAAATCTATTTTACTCAAGTTTATTAAAATAAGTTGATACAAAAGTAAAGTAATAGAACACATGGTCATCTTCACATGGCCATCCTCTTAAAATAAGAGATTTAATGAAACATTTTCTATGGTAAAAATAAAAATAAATAATTCCTGACAATATAATACTCAGTCATTTTGGACTATTCAACCAGATTTTAAACATGAAGATTAGAAAAGTTCTCTTGTAAGCATTAAAGACGCAAACATTATTGCTAAGTAAATAAACCAGGGTATATATATCTATATATATCTATCTATATCTATATATATATATAATATATATATATATATAATATATATATATATATATATATATATATATATAATATATATATATATATATATATATATATATATATATAATGGTAAACATCAAAGAAAATAGTAAAAATTTCATACTATCTGAGAAAACAAATATTTACCTATTACTAATACCTATATTTTATCAGTTTGATTAATTGATATGTAGTATATATATGGTCTCTTAAGTCCCCTTAAAATAAGAGATTTAATGAAACATTTTCTAGGGTGAAAAATAAAATAATTCCTCTGACAATATAATACTCAGTCATTTTGGACTTTGTATTCAACCAGATTTTATACATGAAGACTAGGGAGACTAGGAAAGTTCTCTTGTAAGCATTAAAAGCGAAAACATAATTGCTCAGTAAATAAATCCGGGTAATCATGGTATATATTATATACTATAGTCTATTCACTTAAGCTGGATTCTTGGGAGCTGCTCGATGCCTACCTGAGTATGTAAGGACGTCGCTGATTGGCTGAGGCTACCAAAATACCACCACCATCACCACCCAGCCCGCGTGCATCAGCCAATCAGCGACGTCCTTACATACTCGGGTAGGCATCGAGCAGCTCCCAAGAATCCAGCTTAAGTGAATAGACTGTAGCAGCAAAGCCGCCCTCCGGGCGGTCTTTTTGGCTAGCTCCTGCGGAGGGCTATTGGTGGGCCTTCGGCCCACCAAACACAGACTCTCCAGATAGCCCCTTCTAACTTTCCTGAAATCATGGATGTAGAAATGTATGTATTAACGCCAACCCATTCACATCACCCCCAACCCATTCACTCACCCATTACCCATCACCCCCACCCATTCACTCACACCCCACCCATTACCCATCACCACACACCCATTCACTCACCCGTTACCCATTCACTCACCCATTACCCATCACCCTCCACCCATTACCCATCACCCCCCACCTATTCCCTCACCCATCACCCATTCACTCACCCATCACCCCACCCATTACCCATCACCCTACATCAAGGTTTCCTCAATTCTCGCATCCCACTTTTTTTTCACAATTCTCGCTAATAGGCTACTAAAAAAAAGAAAAAAAAAAAAAAAAAAAGTGATCGGATCATCTCATAAGTGAGCTTAAAACCTTCCCCTGGTCAAGCCGGTTCCAAAACTGTGCCATATGAGGGGATTCCGCCACGGGGGGCAAAACCTATACCACACACACACACACACAGCACACTTTTCGCTTATACTATTATAATAGACTAGCCGCAAAGCCGCCCTCCGGGCGGACTTTTTGGCTAGCTCCTGCGGAGGGCTATTGGTGTGGCCTCGGCCACCACTGTGTTGGGGGCTTCGGCCCACCAAACACGGACTCTCCAGATAGCCCCTTCTAACTTTCCTGAAATCATGGATGTAGAAATGTATGTATTACCCCCACCCATTCACTCACCCCTTACCATCACCCCCCACCCATTCACTCACCCATTACCCATCACCCCCCACCCATTCACTCACCCCTTACCCATCACCACACACCATTCACTCACCCATTACCCATCACCCCCCACCTATTCCTCACCCATCACCCATCACCCCCAACCCATCACCCCCCACCCATTCACTCACCCATCACCCCACAAACCCCTTACCATCACCCCACCCATTCACTCACCCATTAACCCATCACCCTACATCAAGTTTCCTCAATTCTCGCAACCCACTTTTTTTTTTACAATTATCGCTAATAGGCTGCTAAAAAAAAAAAAAAAGAGTGATCGGATCATCTCATAATTGGGCTTAAAACCTTCCCCTGGTCAACCCGGTTCCAAAAATGTGCCCTATGAGGTGATTGCGCCACGGGGGGCGGAACCTATACCAGACACACACACACACACACACAGACAGACAGACAGGGCAGACACAACTTTCGCTTATATTTACCATTACCCATCACCCCCACCTATTCCCTCACCCATCACCCATCACCCCCCACCCATTCACTCACCCATCACCCCACACCATTACCCATCACCCCACCCATTCACTCACCATTTCCCATCACCCTACATCAAGGTTTCCTCAATTCTCGCAACCCACTTTTTTTTTCACAATATCGCTAATAGGCTGCTAAAAAAAAAAAAAAAGTGATCGGATCATCTCATAATTGGGCTTAAAACCTTCCCCTGGTCAACCGGTTCCAAAAAATGTGCCATATGAGGTGATTGCGCCACGGGGGCGGAACCTATACCAGACACACACACACACACACAGACAGACAGACAGGACACACTTTCGCTTATATTTACCATTACCCATCACCCCCCACCTATTCCCTCACCCATCACATCACCCCCAACCCATCACCCCCCACCCATTCACTCACCCATCACCCATTACCCATCACCCCACCCATTCACTCACCATTACCCATCACCCTACATCAAGGTTTCCTCAATTCTCGCAAACCCACTTTTTTTCACAATTATCGCTAATAGGCTGCTAAAAAAAAAAAAAAAATGATCGGATCATCTCATAAATGGGCTTAAAACCTTCCCCTGGTCAACCCGGTTCCAAAAATGTTCATTTTGAGGTGATTGCGCCACAGGGGGCGGAACCTATACCCGACAACACACACACACACACACACAGACAGACAGACACACTTTCGCTTATATTACCATTACCCATCACCCCCCACCTATTCCCTCACCCATCACCCATCACCCCCCACCCATTCACTCACCCATCACCCCACACCCATTACCCATCACCCCACCCATTCACTCACCCATTACCCATCACCCTACATCAAGGTTTCCTCAATTCTCGCAACCCACTTTTTTTTCACAATTATCGCTAATAGGCTGCTAAAAAAAAGAAAAAAAAAAGTGATCGAATCATCTCATAGGTGGGCTTATGACCTTCCCCTGGTCAACCCGGTTCCAAAAATGTGCCATATGAGGTGATTGCGCCACGGGGGGCGGAACCTATACCACACACACACACACACACACACACACAGACAGACAGACAGACAGACAGACAGACAGACAGACAGACACACTTTCGCTTATATTATTATAGATAGAAGTAACCAGGACCCAATGTCCATCAGCCTCGGTTTTGCCGAGATGAACTATTAGCAGCGCTTTCGCCTCTGCCGAGAGGTCTGGAAGGCGAGCCCTGGGGAAGAGGGCAGTCATGAGGACAGCTGGCTCGACATATGCGATGCCAGTATGGGTAGCAAGTATCCCCAATAAAGGTACAATGGCTTCATCAGTAAGTTTGCGACCCAACTGAATGTCCTCTAAGGCAGCATTTGTGACCGAAGCCATCCTATAATTATCATGCAAAATATCGTATGATATATGATAATAACCAGACAAAGTTACCAGAGAGATAAGAGCGCAGTGTAATACGTCTTCCCTCGAGCGATGAAGCAGACCGTGTGACACGCGAAGTCTTTGTGTTAACCGCAGAAAACCGTTACTCCTATAAGCTGGCAATTAGGCTGAGGAATCGGTAATACATTAATATCTCAAGAAGCGTGCGTTGTTTCACAAAATGTGGTTGAAGAATAAAAATCCGTATTTCAACTGGCTTCCCTGTGGTGTAATTTAGGAGAAAATCCATTGAGAAATGATGATATTAAGCGTGTTTTTAATTTGAAGAGGTGCCTTTTAACCCCAACCAAATAACCGTTACGCTGATACAATGAAATAGGCTGCGGAACATGAAATACATGAATATGTAGAGAACCGTGTTTTGTTTCACAAAACGTTATAGAAGAATAAATATCATGAGTTTAACAGGCCTTCCTGTTGTGTAATTGGGAAAACAATTCATCGAGAAATGATTGCATGAAGTTAAATTTTTCATTGGAGAAGTGCCTTTTAGCCCACTTAGAAAACTGGTAAAACATTATTATCTCGAGAACCGTATGTTATTGCACCCCACATTATAGATGAATAAAAAACCAGGGTTCAAGAGGCTTCCCTGTGGTTCAATCAGAAAAAAAATCCATTGAGAAATAAACAAATTATGCGTGTTTTGATTTCATAATAATCTGAGCTGCTTTTATGAAAATAATACATTCCCATGAAAACTTGAAAACCATTTGAAAAAAAACTTGTAAAAGGCTATTCTGAAGAAGAATTTTCCAGGCTTGCCTGTGGTGTAATGAGAAAAAAACTCCGTTGAGGAATGAAGTGTGTAAATAAAATGTGTGTTTTGAGCATGAACATATGATTTAATTAAAGGACAACAGTTATTGTCAAACTGACACGGAGTAAAATACTATATATTTTTTACACCAAAAAAAAAAGGCTGAAATGTAGACCGTGACATGTTAGAACGTAAATTTCATTGGCATTGGGTGGACGTAGCAAAAATGAGCATATTTTAATTAAGACATATTTCTTGTAAGGTTAGTATTTAAGGAGGGAAATGGCAGATAAGATCTATAGGCCTTATTGTGTACGTGAAGACGAAAATATTTGATATATTTCCATAGATACGTGAAAATGATCTCAGTAATAAATGTGTATAATGACGGTATAAATACTTATTATTCAATGTAATTTTCCCAGTGATGAATATTAGTGGAGAATGATTAATTGTTGGTTGCATTTATAGGGGGAAAATAAGCTTACAGAGGTAATAAATTGCTTTTACTATCAAATATCGGCAAACAAAGACCAGTTTCGTGATCGCCATCATTAGAAGCCCCTATAAACCGAGTTTCATCCAAATTGGGATATATTTATTTTCGCCCAAATTCAGCAGGTCCAAGAATTTTTTTGGGAAATCACATTTTCATTAATATCACAGTAACCATACACCTAAAGACAAAATGGTATGGAACATAAAAGATGCAGCTCTTGAAGGCCGATCCAGTGGTCTACGCAGAAGTAAATTTCATACATAAATAAAGGCACAAAAAATATATTGCTAAAAACTAAAGAAAAACGATATATGGCGAGAACGTGACAGGTTAGGACTAAACGGACTGTGCCATTGCGTAGAACTCGTCAAACCGGACAAAAAATATTTACGTCTTTTTTCTGTTTAGATAAATAGTTTAGTCGGAAAAGGCCAAAAACCAAATGAGGCCAACATTTTGAGGAATTTTGCAGCCAGAAAAAGTGTAATGTTTAATTTACATATATACGTAAAAAAGATCACATTAATAATTGTGTATAATGACTGTGTAAATACTTGTTATTCAATGTAATTTTCCCAGTGATGAATTTTAGTGGAAATGGAGTAATGTTTGTATGCATTTATAGGGTGTAAATAAGCTTACAGAGGGAGAAACTAGCTTTTAGAATCAAATATTGGCAAACAAAGACCAGATTCGTGATCGCCATCAGTAGAAGCCCCTATACCCCGAGTTTCATCCAAATTGGGATATATTTATTTTCGCCCGAAATCTGCAGGCTAGTCAGGCATAGTCAGGCATAGTCATAGCTGCAGGCATAGTCATATGGATGGGTCCAGGAATTTTTTGTGAAAATCACATTTTCATTAATATCACAGTAACCATAAAAGTAATGAGAAAATGGTATAGAACATAAAAGATGCAGCTTTTGAAGACTGATTCAGTGGTATATGCGAAAGTAGAATTTATGCATAAATAAAGGCACAAAGCAATGTTTTCCTAAAACTAAAAAAAACTAAATATCTCGAAAACATGTCCTGTTAGGACTAAACAAACTGTTTCATTGCGTAGATCTCGTCGAACCGGACATAAATTATTTCATAATATTTATGTTTAGATCAATAGTTTAGTGGGAAAAGGCCAAAAACGAAATGAGGCCTGAATTTTGAGGAATTTTGCAGCCAGAAAAAGTGTAATTATTTATTTACATATATACGTAAAAATTATCTCAGTAATAATTGTGTATAATGACGGTATAAATACTTGTTATATTAAGTAATTTTCACAGTGATGAATATTAGTGGAGATGGAGTAAAGTTTGTATGCATTTATACATGGGAAATAACTATGATATTTTTTATTTACATATATACGTAAACACTATCTCTGTAATAATTGTGTATAAGGACAATATATATAATTGTTATTCTATATAATTTTCCCAATAATGAATATTTGTTGATTGGGAAAAACCGTACGGTAAAATTCATACTCTCAAACTCTCCAACCGTAACCAACAAACAAACAACAACCAACAAACTCCCAAACCGTAAGTTGTAGAGCGTTTGTATTTGACAGGCAAAAGATAGTAAACCCTACGTTGCTCAAAATATGTTAACGGTCATTGGGTCGACAAAAGAAGCATAACCTCGTCACAACGAAAAAACCGTAAAATTCATACATGGCAACTCGCGAACCAAAAGTCACAGACCATTGCTGATGGTTTCCGCAAAACCGGCAAAGACCGTCCAACAAAACATATATTCCAAATGTTGGCCGTTAAATGTCCAATAAACGCGTCACAACGAAAAAACCGTGAAATCCATACCTGGCAACTCGAGAACTAAAATTCACAAAGCAATTCGGACGGTTTTTTAGAACATCACATTTGACGTACAACAAAACATGTATTGCAACTGTAGGCCGTTACATTTCAAATAAACGCTGCAGAACGCAAAACACGGTCTAAGTCCAGCTCACGTTCCTCTATTATATATATACTAGCCGCAAAGCCGCCCACCGGGCGGACTTTTTGGCTAGCTCCTGCAGAGGGCTATTGGTGGGCCTTCGGCCCACCATCTGTGTTTGGTGGGCCTTCGGCCCACCAAACACAGACTCTCCAGATAGCCCCTTCTAACTTTCTTGAAATCATGGATGTAGAAATGTATGTATTAACGCCAACCCATTCACATCACCCCCAACCCATTCACATCACCCCCAACCCATTCACATCACCCCCAACCCATTCACTCACCCATTACCCATCACCCCCACCCATTACCCATCACCCCCCACCCATTAACCATCACCACACACCCATTCACTCACCCATTACCCATCACCCCCCACCTATTCCCTCACCCATCACCCATCACCCATTCACTCACCCATTACCCATCACCCCCCACCTATTCCCTCACCCATCACCCCCACCCATTCACTCACCCATTACCCATCACCCTCCACCCATTCACTCACCCATTACCCATCAACACACACCCATTCACTCACCCACTACCCATCACCCTCCACCCATTCACTCACCCATTACCCATCAACACGCACCCATTCACTCACCCATTACCCATCACCCCCCCCTATTCTCTCATCCATCACCAATCACCCCCCACCCATTCACTCACCCATCACCCCACACCCATTATCCATCACCCCACCCATTCACTCACCCATTACCCATCACCCTACATCAAGGTTTCCTCAATTCTCGCAACCCACTTTTTTTCTCACAATTCTCGCTAATAGGCTACTAAAAAAAAAGAAAAAAAAAAGTGATCGGATCATCTCATAAGTGTGCTTAAAACCTTCCCCTGGTCAAGCCGGTTCCAAAACTGTGCCATATGAGGGGATTCCGCCACGGGGGGCGGAACCTATACCACACACACACACACACACACACACACACATACACACACAGACAGACAGACAGACACACTTTCGCTTATATTATTATAGAAGATAATGGTAAACATCAAAGAAAATAGTAGAAATGTAATACTGCTATCTGAGAAAACAAATATTTACCTATTATTTATACCTATATTTTATCAGTTTGATTAATTGATAATATGTACATATATGGTATGCAGACAAAATAGTTAGTCTGTAAGACTGCACCTTGCAAAAAACAAATATGCATCCATTACAAATAAATAATCTTCAAGAATTTGATTTGAATTTGTAGTCTCCACCTCTCCCTCCCTCCCTATTCAAACACTCCCTCCTTGTATGCTCAAGTGCTGCCCTTCTCCTGACACCCCTTCCACCTTCCACCATCTGAGTCCTACATGGACCCACAACTTAACTCACATGCAGCATGCCATCTACTTATACGAGTACATCACATCTCCCCAACTCATGCTATCTCATACATGCCAAAAAAAAAAATATACAAAAAAAGAAGAAGATTATATTATGGTGATAATTGGCATAAATGAACAACAAAGACGATACCATTGTTAGTGTATTCTACATCTTTTTAGTCAAATGAATACAGACAAACATACTGACACATTACCATCAGAATTACTGCAGGATGTGGCATGGTTAATGCTTTGCTGTGATGACTCAAGAAGAGATGTGGCAGCACACATGTCTTTTTTAGGCAATTTGCTTATGAAAGCATTCTGACGTTTTAGAGGTGAGACATCATCCAGGCTGGGTGGTGGCCAGTGGCCCAAGAACCTTCAACAGCCTCCAAAGAAGCATCAGAGACATCACCGGCTGCTCCGTAGAGAAATTGAAATCCTAGCTGGACAAATACTGTACCTGTGGACAGTTCCAGACGGTTACAGGGAATTTCGTACACAAGTTGTTTCGTACCCTGGTTTTGTTATTTGTTTCGTACACTGATTTTGAGTTTTTTCATTCATACCTGGTGTCGCTTTCGTAACTAGTAATTAAGTTCAACTCTGAGCTAAGTGTACGAAACGACTATGGTGTAAAGGTTTAGATTTTTACTGGGGGTTTTAAGTACTTAGACTTCACTTACCTCTCAATAATTAAATCACCTTCGGGTTCTTTGTTTGACTCACTATGAAGCTATCAGTCCAGGACTACATACAGGGTAAACAATAAACACTTGGTAAACACCTTATCTAGTTTATTTACAAGATCTACACATAACAAAAATAGCACCCCACAACACAAGATTCATCCACTCAATCACGCCCTAAATATCTTCCCTACATACGCCTACGATAACCTACTGTCTGGTATCTGGCTGGGGAATAGATATAAGGGGTTATGGATTATGATTATAAGAACCTGTAACCTGTGGTCAATTCGTCCTGGCACACACGTGGTCGACTTCCTGTCTAGCGACTCGCTCCTTGCTCCCAGCTTGCGTCTGCCTCTACCAAGCCCTCCTTCTCCTCGCGGTATGACTCGCCCTCTGCGTACGACAGCAAGGACAAGCTCCAGACAAGCGAGGAACTGGAAGGAGGTGGCGAGAGGTCCAGAAGACGTCCTCGGCTGGGGGAGGTGTAGTCGTGGCCGTGACCTGTAACAGAGTGAGCGACCCAGGTCGACCTGGATCCTCCAAGATGGCGGCTGGTGGCGCGTTGCCACTTCGGCTCATCTAAACATATTTTCTATACCCTGTTTCTTATTATGCATGCCTGAATTCCTATCAGCCACCACATGCAATTTACTTCGGGTGTCTCTGCTAGCGCACCCTGCTACTCGTGGGGAGGCAACTATGAGCCTAAAACCCCTCCCACAGACTGGAATCCTTTCCCGCCACCAGAAAAACATTAACTGGCATCCGCCAGCGGAAACAACAGCCTGGCGCCAAGCGCAAATAATGGGGATACGAGGACTTGAATGCCTATAAAATGTCTAGCCATTACATATGGTTTCATATAGACTATGAAACAATTAACTTTTAGGTGTGCGAATCTACTGGTGTACGAAACAACTTGTATACGAACTGACTGCACCCCTTCCAGACGAACCACCAGTACCGGGATACACTCATCTATGCAGAGAACCCACAACCTCCTTACTGGACCAAGTGAACCTACAGTTTAGGGACACTAGGACCGGCTGCAGAGGTTGAACACTAGGGCTCTGAGGAATTAACCTCCAGACAACATCAAGTATCAATAAGTTGGCAGCATTAATTGAGTTCAAGGCACCAGGTCCTGACAACATCCATCCAAAGATGCTAAAAGAATTGGCAGAGGAGCTGTGTGAGCCACTGGATACACTATACAACCAATCTCCGAACACCTCGGAAGTACCCCACAGCTGGAAAGAAGTCATCGTATCACCAATATTTAAAAGTGGGAGTCGAACCCAGCCAAAAAAACTACCGACCAGTAAGCCTAACCAGCATTATTGGGAAAGTAATGGAGCTAAGGGATGTCTTAATCAAAGATTTGGAGGACAGAAAAGTGTTCTGTAAAAACCAACATGGCTTCAGACAGGGACGATCATGTCGCACAAATCTACTTGAGTCACTAAAGGACTGGATGGACATGCATGACATAAACCACCCCTTTGACATAGTGTACTTCGACTTTGCAAAAACATTTGACACGGTGCCACACGGAAGACTAATATGGAAGCTCCGTAGAACTGGAATTGGAGGTAAAATCTTGAGATGGATTGAAGACTTTTTATCAAACCGTCATCAGAAAGTAAAAGTAAGTGGAGTAGAATCTGAGCCAGTGGATGTACAAAGTGGTGTACCCCAGGGCTCTGTACTAGGACCCCTCCTATTCCTAGTATATATAAATGACCTTCCATGCAGCCTTACATCACATTGCCAAATTTTTGCTGATGACACAAAAATCTATAGCCCAGTATCCACCATGAACCAAGCACAACAAATACAAAACGACATTGATGAGATGGAGCACTGGTTAGTTATGGTTATGTTATGCATGTTGGCACCAAAAACCAGTGCCGCCAATACCATATTGCAGGAAACAAAATAGTAAAAGTTCCGAAGGAAAAGTACCTAGGTGTGCTGTGTACCAAAGATTTAAAATTCAGAGACCACATAGACAAAATAGTCCTAAAGACAAACAGCATCCTTGGCCTCATAAAGAGAACTTTAAAAAATTGGACAGAAGGTTTTGCCACTGTATACATAACGTTTGTGCGCCCTCATCTGGAGTATGCAGTGCAAGTGTGGTCCTCCCAACTGAGGAGAGACATAGACAAAATTGAACAGGTACAAAGAGGAGCAACAAAACTTGTCTCACCCATAAAACACCTTAATTATGAAGAAAGACTGAGTGGAAAGGTGAGACTATGCTAACATGGTGCACAGAGCTCTTCTTTTTGCAACTGCAAATTGGATTGTCAAAGGAGTCGGCACCGGCTGAATGTGATATCAATTCATCTGGTGCATCCATGTTGTCTGATTCTTTAAGATAATCTGGAAATTGTAAAGCTAGATTATGTAAAGTGCAGCATGCAACTATATATAGGTGTAACCTTCTCAAGGTTAACCTCAAGGTTCATCAGACACCTGAATCTATTTTTCAAAAGTCCAAATGTATTTCCAATAACACATCTTGTCTTTGAAAGTTTCTTATTGAATGTTATTTCAGCTGGGGTTAAGTTCCCAAAATCCTTGAATGGAACTATCAATCCAGTCTGCAGAGTAAAGGCTAAATCGCCAACTATGTGCATATCATATCGTGGGAAATAATAATTTGGTAATGTTACTACTTTCTCTTGCAATGAACTTAAAGCTAAACATCTTTGGTCATGTATACTGCCAGCAAAGCCTGCATAAATGTAGGTAATTTTTTTCTTAGCATCACAAACAGCCAGTAGATTTATGCTATGTTTCATTATCCTGTTTAGGTACTCGTTATGCCAAATGGCAGGAGGGCAAATTTTAATGTGCGAGCCATCAATGCTTCCAAGAACCCCAGGAAATCCAACTACATCCTTGAATTCCTGCTGTGTCTTTTCAAAGTTTGTTGGCCATTTGATAAAGTAGCAATGTAGCAATTTTTGCTAAAACTGAATGGGGCAGTTCAGTCCACCTCTCTGGATATGCTTCGGTATGTATTGTACATGAGGCAGGTTGGTAGAACATTTGTGTACTCAAGTGGAGTCAAGTTAGAGAGCCTGCCACCAACATCATCTGCCGTCAAATATCATTTATATCGGGCCTACTTAGCAGTGCAGCACTGGTCTGGAAATGAGCTGGCACCTACTGAAAGGGGATGGAAAGTAAAAGATGACAAGTTACTTCCAGTTGAAACAGACCGACCTGTGACACCTGATCGGGTTTTGCGAATGATTCTCTTGCGGCTGCAAAGTAGGATGTGGAAAAAGATGCAGTTTTTACAGAGCTGGGCTGTTTTGCACTGAAATGTGTTCCCCGTGTATTGGGAGGACATGTAAAAACAGCCAAACCATAGATTTAGATGAGGTTACAAACTAGAATTGTGTTGTAAACTTTATGCCGTGAAGGTACTCACATCTGGTACCTGGCAGACATGAACAATGGTTTCTTTGTTGTATTATTTGTTTATTGATATTGATATAATTTATATCCTGTATGGATATGTTTCTCCATGTATTGTATGTTTCACAGTTTGTAGAGGTTAGCATCCTATTGGAATATGATTTGGTTAATTTAATCTTGTGCAAATTTTGTGAACCAGATTACTAATGGTGTTTCTGCAATTCGGTAGAATAAACATTTCTTGAAACAGCACATGGTTATTTTGAAAGTAAAGCTTGGATTGAATTTTTTACGGTATATTTACACTCCTTACCCACAAAAACATAGGGTTAGAGACCAAAATCATCTCTCTATGATAAATAGTAACAAAGTTATTGCTTTTTTAGTGATTTTCTGGTGTCCGGCCGACTCATCGGCGGCTATCTTGGATTGTACATTTTCCACAGCCTAAATTTTAGGGGACTTTGTACCACGTTACTAGATAGACTTCAAGGCATCTTTCCTGAAAAAATCAGCTTTCTACCTTTTTTTTCCCGATAAAACACTAATGCTCCTAGGCTATTACCTATGTTGACGCTCTATAAATCCCTCGTCATCCCATTGCTGGAGTATGGTTGACAATTTTGGAGTCCGTGGAAAGTGGGAGAAAAACAGCTACTAGAAGCAATTCAGCGCTCATTTACAAGTAAGATCGCTAATGTTCGGCACTTAGATTACTGGGAAAGATTACAAACATTAAATATGTACTCACTTGAGCAACGGACGGAAAGATATTCCATTTTACATATTTACAAAATAATGATTGGCCATACATAAACAACCTGAATATCAGTTTATATTACCATCAACGACTGGGTCGCCTCTGTCATGTTGGGAGGGCACACTCCAGAGCAACCACTAGGATCAAGACGCTTAAAGAGAATGCGTTCGCGATAAGAGGGCCACTTATCTTTAACACATCACCAAGACACCTGCGTGACTATAGTGAACCTATAGTCTTGAAAAATTGAAGAAAGAACTAAATAAATTCTGCTGGACACTCCCTGATCAACCCAAACTGCCACATTACCACCTCCGACCCGAAAGCAACAACATCATAGAGCAGCTGGCCTTGAGGAGGGCAGGTGGGATGTATTAGCGGTGCATCAGCGTGGCCACGGTGTTACGTGTGTGTGTGTGTGTGTGTGTGTGTGTGTGTGTGGTGTGTGTGGTATGTCAAACAAATGGACTGATGAATAATCCAACTTACACCTGTATAGCAGTATAAATATAGTATACAGGTAGAATAATACATAAATACATAATTATGTTATGTTTTTAGTAGGGACAAGTGCAACCAATTGCACATTATTTAGAAAGAAATACGCACGATATTCATTCATTGTTTCCTTTCGCAGGACATTCAATTGACAGCCTCCAACGATGACCAGTACTTCGTCTTCGAGGACATCCTGTTCCAGGTGGGATATATTTGTCTCGTTATGTAAATTGGTGTTGTTCGCATGATGTCATCTAAGCCTAAGTTTTTCTTCTTGATAAGAAATCATTGAACTTACGTACATTGTTTCCTCGATTTTGTCATAAAAGGCTTCCTTTCAATCAATGGACCACGCCACCTGACTATATATTGTTATTGCTGTATCAAAATACATATCTGCTTGTTTTCTTGTTTATGCAAAAGGGCAAGACAATCAGTCATAACAGAGAGAACACTCACAGTTCTCATTAAAGATCTGACTCATGATTTATATTTCCTCAGGTGCTGCTTTGCTTTTTTCGTGATACTGAAGTGCTGAATCACTTCGAGCACAGTAGCGCCTCCCCTCCTCTGGCGGTGGCGCACGGAAACAACCCTTCCCCCGATGCCTTCGTAGCTTACCCACCCTGTGGCATCATTCCCTTCCATGGCTTCACCATGTACGGTACGTTACTATCTTGCTTACGCGGATATGCCTGCATTCTTCTGTTTGTTTGGCTGTCTTCCTCATCGTCTATATCCCTAACTTTATATCTTTGTTTGTGTGTGTGTGTGTGTGTGTGTGTGTGTGTGTGTGTGTGTGTGTGTGTGTGTGTGTGTGTGTGTGTGTGTGTGTTTGTGTGTGTGTGTGTGTGTGTAGGGAGAGGTACAGACACCATTGGTCCCTGGTGCCGTAAATGAATTATATGCCCATAAAAATCCACATGCGAGCACAGCAAGCCAATTCAGCTGGATAAAGAAAATGTGAATCCAGCGGGGTGGGGCTGTGAGGCACTCAACCCCGATAATATTTTAGAATTTTGCCACTTATAGAGTCAATCTGTAGGCATATTTTTTCATAGATAGGACATTCTGAAACTGAAGAACTCCTCATTGTTTTTGCCTTTTGGGGGGTATTTTGGATTGCTTAATAACTGTCTATTAATTGATTAATTTCAATATTATCACATCAGGCCCGAGCCCCTATGAGGCCGGGCCGCATATTTGCCAAGTCTGGAAAGGATCGCCTTTAGTGGGTGAAGACGCCTGGCTGTAGCTTTGACACTAACCATAGGATTTTCTCGAAAATACCATCATTGTGATTCCCACACAAAGTTACAATTTTTTCATTTAGGAGACCTGACCTAACCTAACCATAACCAAACGTAACCTAACCTGACGTGTTCATGAGTGGAGTAGGCGATCTTTCCCAGACTTAGCGAATATACGGCCGGGCCGCATATTTCCGTTCTCTGGAAGAGTATGTTTTTTTTTTTTTTTTTTTTTTTTACATCACAAAGGACTGGCCATGGACACAACAAAAAGAGGTAACACAAAGCCCGCTTAGTTGCCAGTCCCTATAAAGAAGACAGTAAGTGAATAAAGAAAGAGGGGTGGGCCAATTTAGTTCTGGAGGTGTCTTGTCACTCTTCTCTTGAAAATATTTAAGTCGTAGGAAGGTGGAAAAATAGAAACAGGAAGAAAGTTCCAGAGTATACCAGTGAAAAGGATGAAAGAGTAAAGATACTGATTAACTCTTGCATTAGGAAGATGGACAGAATAGGGATGAGAATGAATAGAAAGTCTTGTGCAGCGAGACCGCGGGAGAGGGGGGGAGGCATGCAGTTAGCAAGTTCAGAAGAGCAGTGAGTATGAAAATAACGGTAGAAGATAGCAAGAGAAGCAACATTGCGGCGGTGATTTAAAGATTGAAGACAGTCAGTCAGAAGAGGTTGATGAGACGAAATGCTTTTGACTCAACCCTGTTTAGGAGAGCTGTATGAGTGGATCCTCCCCAAACATGTGAGACATACTCCATACATGGGCGGATAAGGCCCCTGTAGAGAGCAAGCAACTGGGAGGGAGAAGAAAAAGGACGCAGACGCCACAGGACACCTAACTTCTTAGAAGCTGTTTTAGCAAGAGATGAGATGTGAGATTTCCAGTTCAGATTTTTAGTAAAGGATAGTCCAAGAATGTTCATTGTAGAAGGAGATAGTTGAATGTCATTGAAGAAGAGGGGATAGTTATCTGGTAGGTTTTGTCGAGTAGATAGGTGAAGAAATTAGGGTTTTGAGGCATTGAACAAAACAAGGTTTGCTTTGCCCCAATCATAAATTACAGAAAGATCAGAAGTTAGGCGTTCGATGCACCATCTCTCCGTGAATTACTTAGTTAATGTTGAGTTAGACGTTTAATAAACGACGTTGCAAAATGCAGGGTAAAATCATCAGCGTAGGAGTGGATAGGGCTTTGAGTTAGACTTAGAAGATCATTAATGAATAATATAAAGAGAGTGGGTGATAGGACAGAACCCTGGGGAACACCACTATTGATAGATTTGGGAGAAGAACAATGTCCGTCTACAGAATGTGGTATGGAGATGTCTCTAACCAATCACCGTTGTCTAAGCTCGCGACGTCACATGAGCGTAGAGCTGAAGTCATCACTGGGCTATAATCTGTGTTATATCTAACATAGTTTAGTCTAGGTAAGGTTAGGTTGTATAAGGGTGGTTTAGGTTAGGTTAAATCAAACAATTTAAGTAGTCTAATCTTAATTAAAACATACAGATTGTAGCCCAGCAATCACCTAAGCTCCACCCCTAAATGACATCATAAGCTTGGACAACGGTGATTGGCTGGAGACATCCCCATACCACATACTATTCCAGGGAATATGCGGCCGGGCCCTTGTGCTGAAATACCAGCCCCCCTCCCTTCTCCCAACCCAAGCCCTGTGTGTGTGTGTGTGTGTGTGTGTGTGTGTGTATGTATGTGGGTGTGTGTGTGTGTGTGTGTGTGTGTGTGTGTGTGTGTGTGTGTGTGTGTGTGTGTGTGTGTGTGTGTGTGTGTGTGTGTTATTCACCCATGGTCTTGTCCACTCGAGTCAGACTCGCGATCGCCAGTTTCACCCTCCCGGTGGCCTATTCCCCAACTCAATGTGGGTATGCGGTCTCCGAGTGAAGACGCCTGGCTGTTACTCCGAAACTAACCATAGGATTTTCTCGAAAATACCCTCATTGTGATTCCCACACAAAGTTAATAATATTACGTTTATGAAACCTAACCTTGCCTATCCGTTACCTAGCGTACCTAACCTGACGTGGTCAGGAGTAAGCCCAACATTATGTTCCAGAAAACGAGAATATGCCTCCTGGTGCGAGCTTGGAGGTCATTAATTACCGATCTTTGGGTAATCCTGAGACCTCACACACCACACACCCCCATCCCCTTGCTCAAGGGGATTAGTAACCGCCCAAATCTGTCATGGAAAAATCCCCGGGAGCAGTGAGGATTCGAACCGGCTAACACAGAATGTCAGACCAGCATGCTGGCGTGTGTGCACGTTGTGTGTGTGTGTCTGTGTGTCTGTGTGCGCGTGTGTGTGTTGTTTACCTAGTTGTTAAGCACGGAAAATATATTACACATGTGGTGTCACATCCCCGTACCTCATTTGGTAGATAATTACCTTTAAGTTCGTAAATACTCTTCCCATAAACTATTCCATTGTTCAGATCATTCCACATACGCCTATACTGAAATACGCCTGTTTTTTCGGAAATACGCCTACGGAAATACCCTTTTTTTACGGAAATATGTTATTTTTGTTAATATACAGAATATGCCTATAAGGAAAACTATACTGCATAATATCGGATCTTGTCTTCATTAGCTTCTGTGCGTGTCCTCTTGTGTTTCCTGCTTCCCATACATAGATAACTTCGTTTTTAATTTGCTTTATCCTGTCATTGTTTTTATACACAACCATAAAGTCTCTTATTCCTTCCAATAATGGATATCCCAATTTTTCTAATTTCTCATAATGTCAAATCTGCCAGACGAGGAATACTCTTCGTGGCTGCTCTTTGCATTCTTTTGGTCTTGGTTATATCTTTCTTCTTGTGGAGAGACTACTTCACCATAGCATATTCTAATGTAGGGTGGGTGATAGCTACAATTAACTTTTTTTCATATCCTAATCCTAATAAATAAATATAGGTTATTTTGATATTCGTTATAAGTATATGATTAAGTAGCAATAACTATCAAATAATACGTTTCTCTGATGACAATTCATCTTAGATTGCTGTTTTAAGGCCTTTTTCTTTACTCGTTTTGGTAATATATTAATTTTCCAAAATGTACTTAGCAGCCCTTTATGTTTGTTGATATTTTGTGCACTAAATTACCTCCAATCTAAAATTGGGAAGTAGGGGAGGAGGTAATAGCGCGTAAAAAGTAATTATCGTTAAGCTGGTTCATTAGTTTTATAATTATTTAGTTATTGATAGATGATCAATAACTAAATAATTATAAAACTAATGAACCAGCTTAACGATAATTACTTTTTACGCGCTATTACCTCCTCCCCTACTTCCCAATTTTAGATTGGAGGTAATTTAGTGCACAAAATATCAACAAACATAAAGGGCTACTACGTACATTTTGGAAAATTAATATATTACCAAAACGAGTAAAGAAAAAGGCCTTAAAACAGCAATCTAAGATGAATTGTCATCAGAGAAACGTATTATTTGATAGTTATTGCTACTTAATCATATACTTATAACGAATATCAAAATAACCTATATTTATTTATTAGGATTAGGATATGAAAAAAAGTTAATTGTAGCTATTTACGTTTCTCTGATGACAATTCATCTTAGATTGCTGTTTTAAGGCCTTTTTCTTTACTCGTTTTGGTAATATATTAATTTTCCAAAATGTACGTAGCAGCCCTTTATGTTTGTTGATATTTTGTGCACTAAATTACCTCCAATCTAAAATTGGGAAGTAGGGGAGGAGGTAATAGCGCGTAAAAAGTAATTATCGTTAAGCTGGTTCATTAGTTTTATAATTATTTAGTTATTGATTATGGAATTAAGTTAATTTGTAATTTGGGTTATTATATTAGTGAATTTACCATAATTTAAGGGGATACATGACGGTAAGTTATATAGGAAAAATAAAATAAAATAATTGGAGGTAAACGGTGGCTCCATTTGCCGAGCAAGTGATAAGAACCGGCCATGCACCCATTCGAGCCCAGTTATTCAGCACTGTCAGCAGCCGTAGAGCAGTCGGCCTCTCATCAATGAGGCCCGTACCAATTGGCTCGTAGTTATGGTCAGGAAATCCGACGGTACTTATCGGATGACAAATGATTATAGGCTTTTAAATTCAGTTACTGTTTTTCATGCTAAACCTTCCTGCAGTATTGAATTTGAACTTCATAGATTCTCTGGTGCAGTGTTTTTCTCAGAACTAAGCTTGTCTAAAGTCTACTATTAAGTTCCAATGTCGGCCAAAGCTTGACACTTAACTGCTTGTCCCACTCACTAGGGCATAATGGAATTTAATCGGATGCCCTTTGGTGTAGTAACGGCCTGTGCCACTTATGTTCGTTTAATGAGAATAGTGCTTATTAGTTTGGCTAATGTTTTGTTTTATTGACAATATTTTTGCGTATTCTTCTAATTGGCCCACTCACTTTTCTGCCCTCAAGTTGGTTTCAGATACACTACAACAGAACGGTCCGACCGTCAAACTTACAATGTGCCGGTTTGGAGTAGTCCATCAACTATCTAGGATTCGTCCTGTCACGGGACCACCTACAACCACAAGTTGGCAAGGTAATTGCAATCGCCTACATGACTCCTCCTACCATCAATAAGTTAATCCGGAGTTTCCTAGGTTTGATATTTCTCTACAAAGTTTTCATTCCTCATGCCTCATAACTTACTGGCCCCCTCTCTGACTTGTTGAAGAAACTGGTACGGGAACCCCTCCAGTGGACGGAAGATCTACACTCACGTTTCCAGCGGTTGAAGCAAGCCTTGGCCTCGGGACCCATTCTTTGTCTTCCGGATCCCAGCCAGACCTTCGTCTGCACACCGACCCATCAAACTATGGATTGGGTTTCTGTACTCTTCTAATACCATGATGATCGTCCACATCCCATCTCGTACGCCTGCCGGAAACTACTAGATCGGGAGCGACGTTGCTCTATAATCGAAAAGGAATGCCTAGCCATCGTCTTTGATTTACATAGGTTTGACTTATATTTTCTAGGTAAGGAATTTATCTTTGAAGTTGAGCACAAGCCTAATATACTATACCTAATATACCTTGAGAAATTCAAAGATAGAAGTGACAGACTGTTGCGATGGGCTTTAGGCCTTCTACCCTATAAATTTAGATTCGTTCATGTTGCCGGGTCAGACAACATTGGAGCCGACCTGCTCAGCCGGCAATAGTTCTTCTTTGTTTTGATTCCTGCACTCCAGCCTATAACAAATTTTATGTTTTTCCTGGTCAGCTGCTGTTCTTATTCGTCATCGGTTGTGCAGCAGATGTTTTGGTCGGGGCATGTGTGAGGAACTACACCTGCCTCGTTGCCTCCTACCTGAGGAGGTGATTATACCACTTTCACCAGCTGGTAATGGTTCGCCTCTCAAGTGTTTGTTGGCCGATCACGTCAATACCCCTAACCCCGTGTCCAGGGGTAGGGGGGTATTCTAGGCAAGGTGATTCCAGTGCCGCGCTTCGCTGTGACAGGCAGACAACTACAGCTCTCACTCAACCTGACAACACCTCCCATCACCTGCTGCTGTTCTCATCATTCTGAAGACACTTCTGAAGACTTGGGCTTCTTTCCAGACTGCCCTTCATCTGTCCCGACACCATTCAACACGCCCAGTGGCTGAGGTGTTAACTACGTTGCTGGGTATTCGTTGCACGTCTCCTTTTGCAGGCTGCTGTACACAAGGAGTTATTTGGTGACATACCCGTGCTCTGATATTACTATTGTTTAGTTCCACGAGCAGTTCGTTGTTCGGTTGCTATTATTTGACTGCTAGCCAGTTATTGGCACTTTTGTTGTGTAATATATTCAGGTTATCATACTCCTTGACTTTTCTTCCCCACCATTCTGAAGATGGTTAATATTAATTGATAGCCACCTCGGCCCTGATACATGTACTACTTACGCAACCTATTGTTCTTGGTCATTATAATATACCAAATTGGTTGACCAAGACCATTTATTTCCACCGTAAAAATTTATTGGTATTTAGTGTGTGAATTCGGCAGGACCAGACGCATCTGATAGGCATATATTTTGGGTGTATAAAGCGCCGCATCTCTTTAAAATGTTAAATCCCCTGGTGTCTGCTACGCCCCTTTCCTGCACGCTGATTGATAAACATTGCATTTTATATATATTTTGTGCGTTTTTTATTCTGCTGTTTATGAATCTTGTGGTCTGATGTCACTGTACGATGACTTAGGCAAGTTTTGCCGGCAGCAAGGCATCTAGGCTAGCGAGTCGCTCTGTCAGCAAGGACAGATATTTAGGGGGAGCGATTGTTTAGGGAATTTAGGGAAATCCCACCTGTTGCACTGTGGATTCTTGCTCTCTCTGAAGAGTGAATCAGTGTGACAATGCCTCGCATTAGTGGTAAGAAGAAGCTTCTTACATAGCTAAGCAAAATAAAGATACGGACAGAGCTGGGCACTAAATACATTGCATGTATTTAAATACTAAATACTAAATACATGGGAGAAATGTATTTAAATACTAAACACTAAATACATGGGAGAAATGTATTTAAATACTAAATACTAAATACATTTTACGAATGTATTTAAATACTAGGTAAATACTAAATACATCAATTGTATTTAGATACATTTGTAAATACATTTTAAATACACACAAATTTTAACTTGTCCGAATTTTTTTTTTATTTCCTTAGGATTTCCTTAGATATTGGGTTTCCTTAGAAATTTCCTTCTCAGGCCTAAATTTCCTTGTAATCAGGACATTTCCTTGCCAGTGGAAACACTGGTTCACTGTAACATCAGGGTTGCCAGATAGTTGGGCGGGTTTATGGCCAAATGAACTGATACAAAAGTATTTAAATTTTTATATTAAATGTATTTAAATACAACGTATTTAAATACTCATAAAAGTATTTAAATTCTGTATCTAAATACATGACAACCAATGTATTTATAAATACATTTTTAAATACACAAATGTATTTAAATACGTTTTAAATACAATTGTATTTAAATACTGCCCAGCTCTGGATACGGAGAAGGTGGCAGGCACGTGAGACTGGTGACGGTGAATCATCCAACACCCCACAGTCTCCACCACCTCCACCGCCATCACAATCTCCACCACAGCCAACACTACCACCACCTCCTCCTCCTGGCATTTTTGGGCATAGGTGGGCGCGATAACGGAAAAAATTATCACGATAACCGATAAATCGATAACGATAACCTTATCGGCGATAACCGATAATCGATAACTGGTGATAAATTTATCGCCCTGACCGCTTTCCTTTACAAATATTATATAATAACATTACTTTTTGAAACAAATTTTCTGAGTGAAAGTATTAATTAAGGTATATTAGTACCTTGAATAATATTTCGCCACACCCATTCGTCTTATTTCGCAACACCCTCTTCGTCGGCACGAAGACACGGGTACCCCCGTGTCTTCGTGCTGACGTCCGTCGCTGCTCTTCGTTCCGAAAAATATTCCTTTTATGGTACCCTTCCTCAGTCGACGAAGGTCGTCGCTCGACCTTCATCATGACTCTTGGTACGGGCCATTGTTTCCTCCAACACACCACCAACACATCGCTCCAACAGTGTCATGGGCTTTAGCTCCCATCTAAATACTATTCAGTATCATTCAATGTTTAACAAGAGATCAACTACCATCAACCATCTTTTTCAATGGGAATAATAGTTTACTATTGTCGCATGCTACCCTGAAACCGATCCTTCCCATCGGGTTGTATCTGTAAGAGACAATCCGGCGTGGAGGAGGCCAAGTGGGCGCCCACAAGGCTCGTGGTTGGGGCAAGTTGATGTTTCCTGTTGAGAGTTGCTTGGTATGGGAAGGGAGCCTGCATGGGGACTCGCGCGTGGTGACCCCCGGGAGTGGCGTCGTAGGGTGGGCCAAAATCTAAGAAAGAGAAGTCAGTTCACGCGCAGGGGGGTGACGTCACACTGTCTCAGTGAAGGAGAAGGAGGAGGAGGAGGAGGGTACGGAATCACAGAAAACGGAGATATTAACGGGGAATCTTGTATTTTCATCCTTTTTTTTCACTATATAACAACTGTCACATTGTTTATTATTTACACTGGGCAAAAAATGTTGGCAATTTTTTGTTTATCTGAATTTGTAACTTTTTATATGTACTCGAGTCTGCTGATTCCAAAAATTACCTTATTTTTCTTCTAGCATCAATAGTTTTATCATGAATAACGAATACATTAATTTATATAATCTCAGAAATTTAACCAAAAATCATGAGATAAAATGTTTATATACTCTACCATAGACCACTATATACCTGGACTGCGCACGGAATATCGGCCTGTCGCGCAAGGGCCCGAAGTCGGAGGGCCGCTCGGATTCATATATATATATATATATATATATACGGATCATATAGACTGGTTTATCAGTATATATGATATACTGTAATCTTCGTAAATGTTTGTTCTATAATATTATCAAACAAAAAACAGTAAAACACGCTAAAGAAATGCCATTACGAGACTATGAAGAAATATGCATGAACTTAATATTCACTTCAACTCTTCGCCATTTAAAACTTTGCGAGTCAACTTTTATCATGAAGGGTATCAATAGAAGCGCAATTTTATTAGCTTTCCATTGCTATATTTCGTTATCTGATAAATGAATTAGAACCATGCATAAATTAGCGTTAACTAAATAAATATAATCATCAATCGGGTAATTTTCCCGATTGATGAGGTTATTTATTTAGGCAACGCTAATTTATACATGGTACTAATTCATTTATCAGAAAACGAAATATATAAGTAAATAAATAACATCATCAATCGGGAAAATTACCCGATTGATGATTTTATTTATTTATTTAACGCTAATTTATGCATGGTTCTAATTAATTTATCAGATAACGAAATACATCAATGGAAAGCTAATAAAATTGCGCTTCTATTGATATCCTTCATGATAAAAGTTGACTCGCAAAGTTTTAAATGGCAAAGAGTTAAGTGAATATTAAGTTCATGCATATTTCTTCATAGTCTCGTAATGGCATTTATTTAGCGTGTTTTACTGTTTTTTATTTGATAATATTATAGAACAAACATTTACGAAGATTACAGTATACCATATATACTGATAAACCAGTCTATATGATAGTCCATAGACCACTATATCTCTTTGTCGGGCGCCCCGCGGGCCCCTATGCAGCCCCGCAATTCAAAACATTGTCGCGTGAACAGTCCAGGTATACAGTGGTCTATGACTCTACATTTCCTAAGGAAATAAATGAAATAACAACAAAATGGTCTGTTTATACATGTATTCGAGTCTGGTTATTTCATAAATGACCATAATTTTTTTCTAGCATCAATAGTGTTGTCATAAATAAAGAAAAGATGAAATGTTCATATACACTACATTTCCTAAGAAAATAAATGAAATAAGAGCAAAATTTATCTTTCAATGTAGACATAAAACATCAGAGAACAACAAATTTCTTTCCTACACTTGCTACTAATGCAATTGAGCAATACACAACACTAAAAGTGAACACTTTGAACGGGATGTTCTTTTGTGTACCCTATGTCATCTCGAATCAAACCCCACACGTAGTCGCCCATCATAGCTTCATTCCATCTCCCCTGATATCTCTTCTCCATAGTTTGAATCAGGCTTGGAGTAATTACATTGGTTTGGGTCAATTACAATTACAAATAGGATGACTTATCCAACTACTCAATTACAATTACAATTACAAGGAATGGAAAAAATGTTAATTACAATTACAATTACAATTACTCAATTTTAATATTTCCGTATTGGTTCCTTCGTTCTTCCTTTCTTCTCAGTTTCGTTTGGACATATTCGCAGCAATAACTTGATTTTCAGCCAGATTTCATTTGAAACCGTTGGTCATTGTTGAGTTGAAGCAATACACTGAATTATTAACATAATGAATGATCATAGAATTTATCCATCTACTTGCAGCAGCACCATTGAGCTGTCTGTACGAGGATCCAGTGCCGCTTTACTTTACCTTCAGGGAGATGTACTGCCGCTACTGGTATCGGCTACATATAGTCACCAGTCACTCCCAGGTAAGTCTGAGGGGCGCAATGTTCGGAAGGGTTATAATATATACGTATATATATGAATTGAAGCTGGAACCACTGGTTCTGAGGTCATACAGTTATGAAATAATTTAATCCTCAAACCAAGTGGTCTTCACTCTCCTTGATCATGTAGTCAATTGAGATAAAGTAGGAGTCAACTTGAAAGTAGTTTATATGCGGTTCCTTTCTTCTTCTATCTTTAGTTTCGTTCCAAAATGGATATATTCGCAGCTATAACTTGCTTTTCTGCCTAATTTGTTTAAAAACCTTTACTAGTATACGTATTTGTAGAATAAATAAAAATCATGTAATATGGATGATCCATCTATTTGAAGAAGCAGTACTGAGTTGCCTATGCGAGGATCCAGTAGTGCTCGATAAATCGGCACCACTGAGTTACCTATGCTAGGATCCGGATCCAGTGTTGCTCGATGAATCGGCACCAAACTGGCAAACACACACACATACACACACGCACACACACACACGATGGTCAAGTGGATATCGCGCTGGCCTGCTATTCTGTGGTAGCCGGTTCGAATCCTCACTGCTCGAATCCTCACGTGATTTTTCACTGACAAATTCGGGCGGTTACTACCCTCCTTGAGCAAGGGGATAGGGGTGTGTGGTGTGTGAGGTCCCAGCATTACTTAAAGATCGGTAATAATGAGCTCCAAGCTCGCACCAGGAGGGTGAAACTGGCGATCGCGAGTCCGACTGGTTGGGACAAGACCATGGGTGAATGACACACAAAACACACACACACACACACACACACACACACACACACACACACACACACACACACACAGACGCACACACATACACACACACACACACGTCATATTGCTCACATTACAATACATGCACTTTAAACACCTACGCCAAATTAGATCAAATTTAGTTCAAATATAAATATGGCCAATTAACGAGACTTATTCTCCATCTGGGGAGGGAACCAGGAATGTCCCTTAGGTGGGAGCGCTCTCATGGTGACGACATGAGGTGTTTTGATTTTACATACTACTATCTTTTATAAGCATCTGCAGCATTCGCGGTGTTGGATCTATTTTCAATCTGCAGAGCATCACTTCTCCTTTGTCCCCATTTTATATACCTCACTGAAAACCAGGAGTGTTTCTGCTGACAGCGGCTCTTTTTTCGTTCCCTTCCCCTTTCTCTATCCTCATTTTCAACACGAAGCTTGCTGTTGCGTTTAAGAAAGAACTCGATGATATCACTAGTTCTCGTTCCCACGACCTCGAATCTTCAAAAATGTTCATCATATGGCTTAGACTTATATATCACTCACTAACTTCACATATCTGTGTTGTATATTTCTCACCTACCTCTTCATACTATATCAAATTGTAAGAATATTCAACTTGCAAAATCGTGCACATTTTGACTCATTTTTCTTTTGCCAAAACTCAATTCCTTCACCACCAGCTTTGGTTATTGCCATATATCACTGTCTTAAATTGTGAACGATTCGTCAACTTTGCAATCCTCCAAGACC
Source organism: Chionoecetes opilio (assembly GCA_016584305.1). Lineage (NCBI taxonomy): Eukaryota > Metazoa > Arthropoda > Malacostraca > Decapoda > Majidae > Chionoecetes > Chionoecetes opilio. The sequence continues at coordinate 216,878 of JACEEZ010017058.1, forward strand.
AAGGGAAGCTGGTGCAGCAATCTATTCATGAATGACTTGGAGGTACGCCAAACACTTTCGACCTTTTCCGAACTTCTAATCCTTCAGCTTAATTAGCTGAATTACTCTCGTGTTGGATTCCTCCGATCACAATCCTATTTCCGTGTCCCGTCTCATCGCTCTGGTGCCGCCTCGGGACCCATCTAATTGGAGGTGCTTCTGGCATCACATCTCTAAAGTGGAAAAATCTTAGCTTATACTACTCTGATTTTCCATGAAAATTCTATTGGTTTCGCGACACAGGGTCATCGCTTTGAACATTTAACATAACATAAGTAATTGTCTCTGATTTGAACGCATACATTCCACACACTTTATCTAATCCTACGTGAAGTCCGTAAACCATGGTCAAATCAGCTTTCCCTCGTGCTGTTTTAAGATGGCGAGGTACCTCACAGACGGTACCTTAGCCATGTATCTCCGGAAACGTTTACCCTTTATATCTCTGCCCATAATCATACTATATCTAGTCTTCAGCTTGCCAAAAATTTCCATTATATATTTAGAATGTCAAAATATCTGTATATTCAACTCCTCTCGTGATTACTTGCACTTAGCCAAAAAACATCTCCAACACTTTCTCT
>JACEEZ010017058.1:222500-232500 GCA_016584305.1 Chionoecetes opilio
CTCTTACTGTCTTCTTTATAGGGACTGGCAACTAAGCAGGCTTTGTGTTACTTTGTATTTGTTGTGCCCTTGTCCAGTCCTTTGTGATGTATAAATATATATATATATATATATATATATATATATATATATATATATATATATATATATATATATATATTTTAATTTCATATATACAATATATATATTTTTTTAATAATATATGCATATATATATATTTATATATATACATATACGTATATATATATACCTACTATATTATATATATATATATATATATAAATATATATATATATATATATATATATATATATATATATATATATATATATATATATATATATATATATATATATATATATATATATATATATATATATGTATACTAGTGAAATTACAGACCCAGGCTGCGTGTATTTAAGTGATTAAGACAAATCTTTTGGTATACAGGGTGCTGGTGCTCTGGCTCTTCAATTCGAATTATTGCTACAGAGCTGTGAGACGCGTCTTTGGCAACACTGCTGCGCAATGAGTATACAACTGTGAGTATATAAACAATTTACTTGATGAAGTACTTGGCGTACTAGGCCACTTAGGAATTAGGTACTTCGTTGATCCCCATTTTGTTTGAGGCGGTGAGACCAGGCTCACTCCCTGTACGGGATAGAGGACGCGGCTCCGAGAATGAGAGACTATGCTCTCATCTATTGGCCGAAAGGGGGAGAGGAGACGTCCGACTACTACGGGCTCAGGGGGGGGAGTCTTAACATTCAGAAATATCATACAAAATACAGATAATACATAAGTAAATACATACAGAAAATAAAACAAAACTGAGTTAAAAATTAAATAGAAATTGGAGAATGGAGTTTGACGTTACACAAAAAAAATACAACAATCTGACTAAAAATTGGGAATGAAAAAATAACAAGGGGGATAAAACATCACAAAATGACATGGAAAAAGAGATAGTTACCAACAAAGATAACTACTGAAAGTTTTTTTTTTTTTTTTTTTTTTGATAAGGAAAGCACTAACTAGAACAAGGAAAGCAACAACTAGTACAAAACACAGACTAAAACCAGAATAAGTGGCCGTTTCGAGTTAAATAACAAAATAAACGTGAGGACATGAGGTAGAGCCAGCTACAGCTAGGTGTATCGTGGTGCGGGATCGGGGTCATCACGTCAAGGCCCTCAGGCTCCTGGGGAACCACCCGTGGGAACGATCCGGGGCCGCGTCGCTGAGTTCCTGCAGGGCCAGGTACTGCTCCCAGCCTTCCTCCTGCATCCGGAGCCCCACTTGCGAGGCCATGTGGTGCAGGCGGACGTTGATGGCTGGGAGGGCGACGGACTCGTGCAGCGACTCCATTGTCACGAAGTCGTCCCACCTGTGGTTCACCACGAACTTGAAAGCAGCGTTCTGCACCCGTTGCAGCTTGCTGATCGCTGACCTGCTCAGGGCGTGCAGCGGTACCGGGGGGTATGTGAGGATGGGGAGGACCAGCGCCTTGACGAGGTGGAGCTTCAGCCCGGCGTCGAGGTTCCGGAGCCGGTACAGGGTGAACAGGGCGGCCCTGGCGCGCCGCACTCGTGTCGCCGCGTGTGACACGTACCCTCGGGAAGACACTTGTAGGCCGAGGATGGTGCCGCTGGCCTGGAAGTCCACCGCTGTACCGTCCACCAAGAGCGGGGTGGGGTTCCGGGTCGCCATCAGGATTACGCTGAACTTGGTGAGGTTGGTTTTGATCCTTCACTCCTCCTCGAAGGCGCTGATCCTGGCTACCTCTCTCTCAGTGCGGGCGTTGAGCATGGCGCTGGATCTTCCTGGATGGAAAACGACCTGGGACACGTCGTCGGCGTACAGGATAGACTAGGAATATTATGTGAAAAGGGGCCCAGAAATCACATGAGGGGTAACGGTTTGTTACAAGCTATCACCCATACTAGGATTGAACCATGACACCTCCTGAGCAATATTAGCCTGGATGACACTTGATATTTTGATTTGGGACCTCACAGTGGGTTATTTTGTGAAAGAGGTCAATCGCGAAATATCAGATTTTCTCGAAAATACAAAAATTTCAATAAAATGACCAATACTGCAGTTACAAACTTATTTTTGGTGTCAAAATGAGCAGAATAACAAGCCATATTATAAAAATATTGGTATATGTTATAGAATTGGGAAATGTTAAAAAGAATGGCAAAAACTACTGTAATGGATTCCTAATCCTTTGAATCCTTTCTAAACGATAGACGTATCGACTAGATCTGTTGTTTATTGTTGCATCTATGATTCGATATCACGTGCATCAGTAATTTTCATCGAGGCCAATTTGGTGAGTTTAACATTTATATGCCTGCTTCAGAGGCTATTAAGCACTTATGTTCATTAATTAGTCATATAACAATCTTGTGTGGCTCGTGATACATGTGTTATGGTATAATTCGTTACTTACGGCTGGCTGTTATGTGAAAGAGGCTTAGGCTGATGCAATGTGGCACTGAAGCCGCCGCCATTACTGTGTTTGTTATTGTTTCGCTGCTACGATGATGATTACATAATATTGTTATAACGGTGTTATGGTGATTACAAAATATTTTTAATTAGACACTGCAGTGTTCCTCTGTACTAAATGGCCTAAATGTACTCTGGCCTATATGGATGGATACGAACGGATCATAGTCTCGTGCAGGGACACTGACGTATTGGTACTGCTCACACACTTCGCGGGACAATTAAGTGGAGAGCTCTGGATGAGAACTGGCACAAGGCAGGAACGGCGTTATGTGGCTGTGCACGACATACAGTTGACACCGACCATGCAGCGTAACATCTTGGTGTACCATGCGGTTACAGGATGTGACACAGTCAGTCAACCAAGTGGACACGGGAAAAAGACGACATGGAAGGTATTCCAGCAACACGGAGCATTGCTTGATGACCTCGGACGTGGCACGCTGTCAGAATCCACCATACGGAGTGTGGAAGACTTCTTCTGCCGCATTTACTCACCAGCTTCGGATGAAACTAACATCAACGATGTGCGATACCGCATGTTTCAAAAGGACACCAAAGACCAAGAAAAGCTTCCGCCAAGTCGAAAATGTCTTGAACAACACATCAAACGCGCACACCACCAGGCTCAGGTGTGGTTCCAGGCAGATGTACCAATCCCTGAAATCGAGTCGCCCATTGGAAGTGGATGGTACGAGGATGCTACGGGGAGACTACACCCACACGTCAGTGTGGACGATCCTCTGCCAAACGAGTTCACAGACATAGTCTGCTGCAAGTGCAAAAATTGTGCTACTTTCAGATGCTCTTGTAGGGCCAAGAACTTGAAGTGCATAGCTGCATGTACCTGTAATAACGGAGTGTGTCACAACCCATACAGTGTGGCAATTGAAACGGACTCTGAGTGACTTAAACACGACATTCTTTCATTTCATTTCATGTACATGTAAACTTGCATAAAATTATATGCAATGATGCGCCTTTTTCGTCCATCGTTCACTGTTGCGTTACTTAAATTTTCACTAGATGTATATTATGTTTGTAATAAGTAATTAAATCTACTCATTATTATAGCATAAACCAATATTTTTACAATATGGGTTGTTATTCTGCTCCTTTTGACACCAAATATAAGTTTGTACCTGCATTATTGGTCATTCTATTGACATTTTTGTATTTTCGAGAAAATCCGATATTTCGCGATTGGCCCCTTTTCATATAATATTCCTAGTCTATACTCATTTTTATAGCATAAAGCAATATTTTTACAATATGGCTTGTTATTCTGCTCATTTTGACACCAAAATAAAGTTTGTAACTGCATTATTGATAATTTTATTGACATTTTTGTATTTTCGAGAAAATCAGATATTGCGCGATTGACCTCTTTCACAAAATAACCCACTGTGAGGTCCCAAATCAAAATATCAAGTGTCATTCAGGCTAATATTGCTCAGGAGGTGTCATGGTTCAATCCTAGCATGGGTGACAGCTTGTAACAAACCGTTACCCCTCATGTAAAAGTTTGAGATTATATTCCTAGTCTAGGACGTTCATACCCGCTACCGAAGACGGGCAGTCATTGGTGTACAGGACGTACAGCGTCGGGGAGAGAACACTCCGCTGAGGTACTCCTGTCTCCAGTGGGAAGGGGGGGCCGACCTGGGTGCCGATCTTGATCCTGGCCGTCCGGTCCTCCAGGAAGTCGAAAAGTAATCGCTCGACCGGGGTCGGGAGCCCAAGGTGAAGCAGCTTGTACTTGAGACCAAGGTGCCACACCTTGTCGAACGCCTTGCTGACATCCCGGAGGACCAAGTTGCACCTGTAGCCGGAGGCGTGGTGGATGGCGAGGGTTTCCGTGGCAAACGCGATGGTTTGAGTGGTGCCCCTTCCACGGCGAAACCCGTACTGCGCCTCGTTGTACAGACCGTTTGCATCCAGGTAGTTGCAGAGCCTCCCAGCGATGACACTCTCAAACAGCTTTCCCGGAACCTCCAGGAGGGAGATGGGGCGATAGCTGTCTGGGCGGGTAGGAGCCTTCCCAGACTTGACCAGCATTCTCATCTCCCGCTTCCTTGAAGCGATCCGGGAAGTAACCAGCCGAGAGAGCCGCGTTCAGGATGTCCCGCAACCGATCCATTGCCCGACCTGGGATGTGAGAGAGAATAACTTTGTTAATACCGCTGACGCCTGGGCAGGTACTCTTGCTGTGCCTCAGGATCCCCCGGAGCTCTCCTGAAGAGATCAGGGAGTCGAGCTCCGAGGTGCCCTTAGTCTCGACGTGTTCGCCGACTCATAAGGAGTCGACCTACGAAAGTTTTCAGTCATATAATCCAGCACAATGTCATTGTCGTCGTTGTCAAAGTCATCCCGGTACACAGTCTCCTAAACAGAGGTGTGCAGCCGGGCTTTTTCATTGTCAGTGTGGTGTTTAAGTCCGTTGTTGTCTACTAAATATGTGTCTTTGTAAGTCGAGCGTCCAGAAAGTCGTTTTAACGACCTCCTAAAAACTTTTGGGACCCTGTGAGAAGCTGACAGTCTGTCTAGTCAGCGTCCCCAGTACTGCAGGGATTCAACACGTCTGGCGTCCTGTAGTGTTAAGCGTAAAATAATGTAACGTCTGTAATTGTCATAAGTCCAACCTGCTCTTTCGGCCTGAGCCCTAAGAGCCTGAAACTGAAAGCGTGTCATTTGCGTTAGTCTGGAGGGTCTACAGTATGCTGGCGTCCTGTGTGCAGTCTTGGGTATGTGTCTGTCAGCAGCAAGCTTGACTGTGGTCATCCACGAGTCAAGTGCCGCGTCAATGTCGTCCAGGGTCGCCCGGGATACGTCAGGTAGGTCAGCCATTTGAAGTGAATCGTCCCCGTTGAAAGCGTCCCAGTCGGTTCTGTCGAAGGCGAAAGATTTAGGAACATATATGGGTATGGGGGAAGTTGATATGCCAAGTATAATGGGAATATGATCGCTGGTGGTTAAGGGGCCTGGCGTGAGAGAATGATATAAGAAATTAGCGGCATTAGAAAGAACAATGTCAGGAGAGGTAGCAGAAAGAGGGCCGTAGTAAGTGGGAAAATGGGGACCAATGTGTTTCGCTGTCTGACGTCTGAGGTAGGCTACGAGCTCACGACCAATTTGATTGGTCAATCTGTAGCCTAGGGTCGGATGTCTGGCGTTCAGATCCCTAGCAATGAAAACTGGGGATCGCCGTCGTAACAGTCGCAAGAAGTCAGGGTGAGGAAGGAAGGGGCGTCTGGGGAGAAGGTATGAGGTGGCGAAGATGATAGGTCCGTCCGTCAGTTGTGTCGATCTCAATTGCGAGGGTCTCGGACAAAAAACCATCCTCGACCCTGCACCTGAGCGAGCCCCTGACCGCTATGGCGACCCCATCCATGGGCTCGCCGCTGAGATTTTGTTGGTAAGTCCTGTACCCGGGAATTTTCAGTCTTGTCTCGTCAGTCACTCCGTGTCCGTTGATCAGAATGATGTCTGGGTCGTATTGTCGGTAGCAGTTACTCAGGTCAAAACGTCGTGTGGTCCAACTCAGTACATTGTGCTGGATTATTCATAGACGCGTCATTGCTTTGTTCTAATCCTTCCTCCTCTCCGGTAACGGCTAGCATCGACCTTCTTCTCAGCGGTAGGAGGGGGGGGTGCCCACGCGTATGATTGGTAGCTGCGTCGCTGACCGACTCACACTTGCTGTTAATGCCGTCAGCCAGGGCCTCTTCCCCGGAGCCGGCCGGAGCGAGCTCCACGGGCGGCGCTGATTGGCCGTCGTCTCCCTCGCGGCTAACAGTCAGCACATCAACGTTAGAGGTAGTGGTAGTGGTGGTGGCCTGTGATGTGTTGGAAGCCTCATCATCGGCTTCCTCCTCAGGGGTGGGATCAACGGTGGCGAACTGTGGCGGGGCGCTGTTCATCGAGGCGTGATGAATAGGAGTAGAGGGTGCGGAAGTGGCACTGGCCACGTGTTCCTCGGGTTCAGGTTCCTGGCGCGTTGGGGAGGACATGGCGACAGGGCCCAAACCACAACCACCAGTGATAGATAGATATTATAGTTTTAAGGCGCCGCAACTGCGGGGTTATTGACGCCTGCTTACATAAGATACATGAAAAGTAAAATTAAAAAACAAAATTTAAGATAGAATAAAAATATTTAAAATAACAAAATACAGAAAAGAACAATAGTACATTAAAAACAATAATAAGTGAATATTAAAAACATCATAACTTGTTGAGAAGGCCGGGCCCTTCAAAAAGGGGAGGGGATTTCGTGCCCCCCGGAGAGAAACACCTTCCCAATGCCGGGGAGAGGAGGGTAGGCCCCGCCCAAACCCGCAAAAACACCGGGCCCAAAAATTGCCCCACTTTAGGCCCCCAAAGGACTAGGACATCGACCAGCAAGTCCCGCACATTTAAGGGGGACCAAAAAATTTATCACAGAAAGGGAGGGGGGCCCCCCTTTAAATGGGGAAACCCCATGTGTAATAGAGTGTGCCCAATACGCAATCGTGAAAGGGCAGTCCCCCCCAATCCCCGGGAGAGACCGCAGTAGCTCCCAGCCCTTTTTTTTTTTCGAATTTGGGGTTTATGGTGCTTTAGTTATTTTAACCTATAGTAATCCAACTTTCCCGGCCAAAACTGGTGTAAAAATTTACTAGGATTGCGAGCGTAGGTCGTACCCCGGCCCCGGGCAAAATGTAAAATAGAGCTGGTTTCTAGCTCCCCAGTTTTTTCCCAAAAGGCTTTCAGATTTCCCTTTCATTCCCGGCAACACCTACATGTCCCCGGCCCCAAAAAAAGCGGGCCCGTCCGGCCTGGCCTTTTTTCCGGGCCGGAACGCCCGGCCCCGGCCTCTTGAGAAGAAAAAAGCCTTTCCCAGGAGGGCTTTGGCCCAAACGGTGGGGGAATTTAAAAATTACATAGTGACTGAAGGCACTCAAAAATTTCACTAAAAATTGTAAAAGAGACATCCGGAAGAGAAAAAAAATACCCAATGAGGGGCATTAAAATAGCACTTATTTAAAGCCGTAAAAACAGAGAAAACACTTGGAATCCCGGGACCCCTTTGTTAAAGGAGGGGAATACGAAACCGTACCCAACCCTTTTCGTCGGGTTTTGGGAAACCCAAATCGGGAAAAAGACAGGGACAGAACCCGGGAGTGTGCAATAGGGGTTTCAAAAGGGACTGGGCACGCTCACCCTAAAGGGGGAAAAAAAACCCCTTTTTGAGAGGGGAAGGTTTTTGGCAAAAGGGGACATTCTGGGAAAAAGCCTTTGGACCGATTTGGTGGGTCTAGGCGGGAAAAACCTTTTAAAGCAGGGAAGGATAGCATTCCATAAAGTTTTAATGGGAAAAAAAGGGGGCTTTGGTAAGTTTTCTTCGCCCCGGGGTAAATTTGCAAACCCAAAAAAATCAAAAAGACACAGAACGGCAAGTTTTGAGTCAGGGAGGCTTTGGAGGCGTTTAAAAACCCCTTAACATGAGGGACTGGCTTTTGAAAAATCTAATGGGAGGACCCCAGCTTTCCACCAATAGACTTGGGAGGGGAGATGACCGGGAACCCCCCGGTTGCCAGGGGAACCAGCTGGGGGTACCGAACCCAAAACACCCCGCAGCGAGGGGTGTGGCAGAGGAGTACACTTCCACCATATTCAAGCTTCAAAAGGGATAAAGAGGATGTAAAATAGGGGAGTGTAGCGCGTTAAAGCTCCCCAGCTGGTGTGCGGGGGGAAATTTCCCAGTAGATCCATGGTTCAAAGGGACGGGCCCGTTTTGAGGGGCCACGAAGGTGAGGCCCCAAAGGCGTCATTGTAAAAAATGAGTCCAAAAAAAGGGTCTTTTCCCCTACATGGTATTCTCTTATCGAAAATTTACAGGTCGGGGGGTCGGAATGAATCCCAAAGGGTTTCTGCAAAAATAAAACCGTTTACAGTCTTTCGCGGAAAAAACCGGAACCCCCCCGATTCGGTCTTTTCAAAAAATTTTTTCTTTTAGCAAGTTGAAGTCTTTCTTTTAAAACGGGACATCCGGGAAAGAGAAAAAGAGTTTGAAAAAATCATCCACGTATAAGTACAACAATCCCCTCGGGCAGTACATCAAAAAATCCCATTGATGGCCACAGTAAACCCGGGAGTTTACACTCAAGACCCCTCCCTTTGGGGATGCCCCCGGGAAGCAGGTTTTTCAGAAGAAGTATGTTGCCAACTCGGAACTTTTAAAAACCCCGGGGGGCTAGGAAATTTGGGAGGAAACAGGAAAAACGACCTCTTAGTCCAAATCATACGGGAGACTGAAAAATACCGTGTCCCAAGCTGTTTCTTAAAGGGCCTTTAAAGGGTTCAAAAAAGTGGTACATGGTTTGTCGAGAGGCAAATCCCCCGCAATGGATGACTCTAAGGAAATAAGCCCTTCCGTAGTGGGTGATGTTTACGGAATCCACACTGAAAAACGGGAAAAAAAGTTTTCCCTTTTCCAAAAAACATAAAAAGTCACTTTTCCCCCATTTTTTCGAAAAAACTTACACAAATGAAGTTCGGGTTTGGGGGGGGAAATTCGTCGGTAGTGAGTGGCCCTTTCCCGGTTTTAGGGATGGGGATCACCACCCGCCACACCCCACCCTATTTGGGGAAGGGTTTCTTCAACCCCATATTCTATTATAGAGGCTCAACAAGAAATCTAGACCCTCATCTTTTAGTGCCCAAAAGCTCGCATATGGTATTCTTTCTTGGCCGGGGGGAAAGTGCCCAGCGAAACCTTCATGGTTTGGGAAAAAAGCTCACGAGGTGTAAAAAAAAACTTGAAAGTTTTCCCCGCCTAAGATAAAAAAATCTATGCCTCTCTTTTCCCCTTTTCCGCAGTTTTTCCCTAGCATTTTGGAAAGACGAAAAGGGTCGCCCTGCGCCACTGCAAAAAAATGGAAAGCAAATTCCTCTGCTACAGTAAAGGGGATCTGCCAAGGGCACCATTAATCGATAGAACTGGGGGGGAAAGGATGTTTTTTAAACCCCCCCTTTTTTTCATTTTTCTCTTTCTTTCCCAAAACCTTGGACACCGGGGTAGATGCCACGGGATTGTATTTTATATAAGCCTCCCAAGAGGATTGGGCCCCCCCCCCTTTAACTTTTTGGAAAAAATTTTTTTTTTTTGGGGGGGAAATTTTTCCCCCCCGGGGGGGGCCCCCCCTCCCCCCCCAAAAAGGGAAAGGGGGAAAAAAAAAAACCGGGGGGGGGGGAAAAAAAGGGGAAAAAAAAAAATTTTTTTTTTTTTTAAAGGTTTAAAAAAAAAAAACCCTTTCCCCCCCCCCCAAAAAGGGGGGGGGGGAAGGGGCCCCAAAAAATTTAAAAAAGGGAAAAAAAAAGGCCCCCCCAAAAAAGGGGGGGGGACCCGGGGGTGAGGGAAAGGGGTTTGTTCCCCCTTTAAAAAGGAAAGGGGGTTTTTTTTTTAAAAAAATTTTTTTTTTTTAAAATTTTTTAAAAA
>JACEEZ010017058.1:237500-247500 GCA_016584305.1 Chionoecetes opilio
TACATGGAATATATATATAGGGGAGAAAATGTGAGAGTAATGAGTTGGTGTGGGGATTCACTGTACCATGTGGCCTGGTTTCTGGAGAGGAAGGAGCGAGAGACTCCCGTCGAAGCCTATAGTGAAGTGGAGAGACGACTCACGTTAATAACACTTATAAGGATGGGACAGGCCTCCTAGGCGTTAGCGAAACTGAACAACTGTACCTATATTTGGAAATATAGATAGAACTAACAAGGAAGGGGGGGGGGGAAATTAGGAGCGAGCTACTGAGGACTTACCTATAGTGAAGTGGAGAGACGACTGGCGTCCCTCGGGGTGACTAAGGCGAGATGTGGCTTATTCGCGGGAAAAAAGGGGAATGTTCGGGTTCTATGAAGTTGGCCTCTCCTGAAGGGATTATAGACCCTAAATGACTAATTAACTAATGTAACAAGTGTACCTATGAAAGGGCTGCCTATAATACAGTTCTGTTACTTTGATATAGAAGAATTTAATATTTTTACTCTAATATCCAGGGAAAGTGTTATTGGGTTTCGTTTCAAGCATACGAACGCGTTTTTTTGAGCGACGTGGTATGGGAGTCTGAATAGAAATTTGGTAGACTTTCAATTTAGCGAATAACTGGACTAATCCATCCATGTATGATCGTGATCTTTCACTATGGTGACTATTTTGAAGGACATTAAGAATCTAGGAGTGTTCCTTGATCTGATAGGAGGGTGAGGGGAGGATGAAAAGCTTTGAATCCATTAGTCATCACTGATCGCGAAATAAGTGTCCCACGAATTTTGACTCGTACCCGGAATGTCGGGGGGGAGGGAGTGAAAGGAAGGGAGGAAGATAGAAGTGAGAATGAAAGAAGGAAGATAACTTTCACGAGAAACGAAAAGATTGAATTGCTTACGGACATAACCCGGGAATTGTATGATAGGAATTCCCATCCTATCTCTTCCGAATAACGGGCATTACACACACACACACACACACACATATATATAATATATATATATATATATATATATATATATATATTATATATATATATAATATATATATATATTGCCCGACTCTCGGTTCGATCGCCCACACAAGCTGAAATGTCACCCACAAAAATAGTGTTCATTCAGTCCTCTACCAACTCAGACAGCATACACACCAAGGTCCGTTAAGTACAAATATATTTATTTATAGTTAGTAATTTTAGAAAATATAGGAATATTTTATTGTTTCTTAGAATTAATTTTTTAGATGTTCGCTTTTTAGCATTACAATATATTAAATTTAAACTATTTTAGCCTGATGATGCCAAGTGCCTTGGCGAAACGTTGCGCATAAACAACCCCAAGTATGACGAGTGTCTCTGTCACCCTGAAACATCATGATATATAAATATAATATAATATATATATAATATATATATATATATATATATATATAATATATATATATATATATATATATATATATATATAGTATATATACGTATATACTACATACCTTCTGTTGTCTGTCTGTCGCGATAGCTGCCGCCCCCCGTGGCGGAATCCAATCATTTGTCACAGTTTTGGAGCCAGCTCGACCAGGGGGAGGTTTTAAGCCCACTTATGAGATGATCCGATCATTTTTTTTTTTTTTTTTTTTAGCAGCCTATTAACGAGAATTGTGAAAAAAAAATGTGGGTTGCGAGAATTGAGGAAACCTTGATGTAGGGTGAGGGTAATGGGTGAGTGAATGGGTTGGGGGGGATGGGTAATGGGTGTGGGTGTGATGGGTGAGTGAATGGGGGGGGTGATGGGTTGGGGGTGATGGGTGATGGGTGAGGGATAAGGTGGGGGTGATGGGTAATGGGTGAGTGAAGGGTGGTGGTGATGGGTAATGGGTGAGTGAATGGGTGGGGGGTGATGGGTAATGGGTGAGTGAATGGGTGGGGGGAATACATACATTTCTACATCCATGATTTCAGGAAAGTTAGAAGGGGCTATCTGGAGAGTCTGTGTTTAGTGGGCCGAAGGCCCACCAAACACAGGTGGTGGGCCGAAGGGCCCACCAATAGCCCTAATGGGTGAGTGAATGGGTGGGGGGTGATGGGTAATGGGTGAGTGAATGGGTTGGGGGTAATGTGAATGGGTTGGCGTTAATACATACATTTCTACATCCATGATTTCAGGAAAGCTAGAAGGGGCTATCCGGAGAGTCTGTGTTTGGTGGGCCGAAGGCCCACCAAACACAGGTGGTGAGCCGAAGGCCCACCAATAGCCCTCCGCAGGAGCTAGCCAAAAAGGCCGCCCGGAGGGCGGCTTTGCGGCTAGTATATATACATATTGTTACGAGCGAGACAGTGAGTTGTCTAGAGGAATGAGTAGCGAGACTGAAACGCCCGAAACCATAACAAAAAGGTGATGGAAAGAAGTAGATAACAATAACAATTTAATAATATCAAATAAATCACCTTGTAGCAAGGAGTTAAGATGATCTTGCTTTTGAAGCACAAACAGAGATGACTAAAGAAAATGCTTATATAACTAAATGACCAATATGTACATAACACAAGATAATAACCTAGAGAAAAAAACACAAAAAGATATAAAAGTTTGTTATTTGAATGAAATTAATTGGTTAGGATTTTGCCTTGATTTAAACTTGAATTGAGAATTGAAAACTTGTCTTATGACTTACATATTTGATTATTTTAAAGTTAAACGAACACTTCTCGCTGCGGAGAGTACTGAAAAGGGGAATGAAACTAAGGGGACAAGGGGTAGGGGTAGGGTTAAGGGAAAGGGTATGAGTTAAGGGGTAGGGGAAGTGCCTGCCACCAGCCTCCAGGGCCCCAAAAGAGGTCTATGGTTTACTTTCCTGGGCACGTTTGAAAAGATAGATATTTATTAGATTATCTGGTAGTCGGGTTGATAGTGGAATATACCGAGTTAAGCCCTGACTCTTTTGAGAAGTTGTGGGGAAGTATTATACTAACACGCGGAATTAATTCAACTGGGGTTTTTGCCAATAAACAACAAAAAACTATATTTGAAACATCATTACTATTGTATTCACCATGAAACCATTATTTCTGTTTGAGATCTTAGACACTACATAAACTCTAATTTGCGAACGGGCAAGCTCCTGTAGAGCATAACCTCCCTCACAGCATCATTCTAGTTAAGAACTTTACACCTATGTCGTATCAACTGAACACTATAGGTAACATGGAATATACTATATAGGGTGAGAAAATGTGGAGAGTATATGAGTTTGGTGGTTGGGGATGATTCCGTACCATGTGGCTTGGTTTCTGGAGAGGAAGGAAGGAGCGAGAGACTCCGTTCGAAGGCCTATAGTGAAGTGGGAGACGACTAACGTTAATAACACTTATAAGGATGTTTAGGAACAGGCCTATAGGCGTTAGCGACAGAAACGGAACAACTGTACTATATTTGGAAACTAGTAGATAGTAGAAACTACAAGGAAGGGGTGGGGGGGAAATTAGGAGCGAGCTACTGAAGGACTACCTATAGTGAAGTGGAGGAGAACGACTGGCGTCCCTCGGGGTGACTAGGCGAGATGTGGCTTCTTCGCGGGAAAAAAGGGGATATGTTCGGGTTCTATGAAGGTTGGCCTCTTCCTGAAGGGATTATAGACCCTAAATGACTAATTAACTAATGTAACAAGTGTACCTATGAATAGGGCTGCCTGATAATAAGTTCTGTTACTTTGATATAGAAGAATTAATATTTTTACTCTAATATCCAGGGAAAGTGTTATTGGTTTCGTTTCAAGCATTACGAACGCGTTTTTTTTTGACGACGTGGTATGGGAGTCTGATAGAAATTTGGTAGACTTTCAATTTAGCGAATAAATGGTGACTAATCCATCCATGTAGATCGTGATCTTTTCACTATGGTGACTATTGGAAGGACATTAAGAATCTAGGAGTGTTCCCTTGATCTGATAGGGAGGGTGAGGGGAGGATGAAAAAGTTTGAATCCATTAGTCATCCTGATCGCGAAATAAGTTGTCCCACGAATTTTGCTCGTACCCGGGGAAATGTCGGGGGGGCGGAGGGGACGTGAAAAGGAAGGGAGGAAGATAGAAGTGAGAATGAAAGAAAGGAAGATAACTTTCACGAGAAACGAAAAAGATGAATTGATTACGGACATAACCATGGGAATTGTATGACATAGGAATTCCCATCCTATCTCCTTCGAATAACGGGCAGTAAACACAACACACACACACACACATATATATATATATATTATATATATATAGATTATATCATATATCTATATTAGATATATATATATATAATATATATTGCTCCGACTCTCGGTTCGACGACCCACACAAGCTGAAATGGCACCCACAAAAATAGTGTTATTCAGTCCTCTACCAACTAGACAGCATACACACCAAGGTCCGTTAAGTACAAATTATATTTTATTTATAGTTAGTAATTTTAGAAAAGATAGGAATATTTTATTGTTTCTTAGAATTAATTTTTTTAGAGTTCGCTTTTTAGCATTACAATATGATAAATTTTAAAATATTTTAGGCCTGATGATGCCAAGTGCCTTGGCGAAACGTGCGCATAAAACAACCCCAAGTATGGACGAGTGTCTCTGTAACCTCTGAAAATCATGATTATAAATATATATATATATATATATATATATATATATATATATAGATATATATATATTAATATATAGATATATATATATATATTATATATATATAGTATATATACGTATATACTACATACTTTGTCTGTCTGTCTGTCGCGATAGCCTGCCGCCCCCCGTGGCGGAATCCAACATTTGTCACAGTTTTGGAGCCAGCTCGACAGGGGAGGTTTAAGCCCACTTATGAGATGATCCGATCAATTTTTTTTTTTTTTTTTTTTAGCAGCCTATTAAACCGAGAATTGGGAAAAAAAAAATAAAAAGGCGGGTGCGAGAATGAGGAACACTTGATGTAGGTGATGGGTAATGGGTGAGTGAATGGTGGGTGATGGGTAAAAAAAAGAAGGGTAATGGGTGTGGGGTGATGGGTGAGTGAATGGGGGGGGGTGATGGGTTGCTGGGTGATGGGGTGATGGGTGAGGGAATAGGTCGGGGGGGGTGGGTGTGGGTAATGGGGGTGAGTGAAGGGTGTGTGGTGATGGGTTAATTGGGTGAGTGAATGGGTGGCGGGGTGATGGGTAGTGGTAGTGAGGAATGGGTGGGGGGAATAACATACATTTTAAACCATTATTCAGCGAAAGTTAGAAGGGGCTATATGGAGAGTACTGGTGTTATGTGGGCCGTAAAGGCCCACCAACACGACAGGTGGGGGCCGAAGGGCCCACCAATAGCCCCCTAATGGGTGAGTGAATGGGTGGGGGGTGATGGGTTAATGGGTGAAGTGAATGGGGTGGCGGTAATGTGAATGGGTTGGCGTTAATACATACATTTCTACATCCATGATTTCAGGGAAAGCTCAGAAGGGGCTATCCGGAGAGTATGTGTTTGGTGGGACGAAGGCCCACCAAACACAGGTGGGAGCGAAGGCCCACCAAAGCCTCCGCAGGAGCTAGCCAAACAAAGGCAGCCCGGAGGGCGGCTTTTGCGGCCTAGTCATATATACATATTGTTACGAGCGAGACAGTGAGTTGTCTAGAGGAATGAGTAGCGAGATCTGAACGCCCGAAACATAACAAAAAAGGTGATGGAAAGAAGTAGATAACAACTAACAATTAATAATATCAAATAAATCACCTTGTAGCAAGGATTAAGATGATCGGGCTTTGGAAGCACAACAGAGATGACTAAAGAAAATGATTAATAACTAAATGCCATATGGTACATAACACAAGAGATAATTAACTAGAGAAAAACACAACAAAGAATACTGATAAGATGAATTTCACCACCAGGGTAGTAAAGATAATAATAATAATGTGAGTGGACTTGAGTAGAGTCCCCAGGTGCCTAATGGTGACTGGTTGGTACTTACTTTAAAGGCACAAGAATGGTGTTACTGCTATGTTCCTCGAGAGAGTTAGTAACGCTTGAGCTATATACAGATGACTGACTAACAAAAGAAAACGAGGTTTATAAATGCCCTAGTATTTTGCCTGGGGCTGCCCCTTCACTCAGGCTTTGAGTCGAAACAAACCGGCGAGATCCCGGAGTAGTTCCGGTGCCTTCCTTCGTGTTGATTGAGGAGGCAAGGGTAGTAGTGTTACTCCAGCAGTGTGTGGTGTGTGGTGTGTGTGTGTGGGTGGGTGTGTGTGGTGTGTGTGTGTGTGTGTGTGTGTCACACAGGATGAGGATAAGGCGAGGCTTATGATACTCCCCCCCATAAGACGACGCCAATGGGAAGAAACGTGGAGTCGTAGGAGTTGAACTTGGGCAAGGTGAGCCTATAGTGCGACGAGGAGAGCGTTGTCTGCAATGATGTTGTTGGTGCCCTTGATGTGGATGATGGTTCAGGTTGTAAGTTTGGAAGGAAAGAGAGACACGGAGAAGGCGTTTGTATTGGTTAAACTTGCTGACGATTTAGGCAAGGACAGAGGGTTGTGATCAGTGTAAGACCTTTTAAAGGACTTGACTTGGCCTGGAGATAACACTGAAATTTTGTACCGTGAGACGATTGCCAGGAGTTCTTTCTCGATGTGGTGCTCGTACCGCTTTTGGGGGATGTTGAACTTGACTGGAGTGGTATGCCAAGGGAAAAAAGGCAGTGAGAAAAGAATGCCCTCCACCTTTGTAAGAGTTACAGCCTAAGGCGGTGTCGCTGGGCATCTGTTTGCATGAGACAAAGGGTTGGCGTGAAATCGGGAGCGATGAGCACGGGACCCTGGACAGGAAATTTCTTAAGTTGGTTGAAGTGCGGCTGGCAGTGACGTCCGTCAAGTTGTAGGTCACAGCCCCCCATAGTGAGCCGGGCGTGAGAGAGACGGTAGCGGCGCGAAGTTGGGACAGCATCTCCGGTTAGTAACCTGCCATACCCAGAAAGCGCCTAGGGCCTTCCGAGTAGTAGGGGGCAGGGTACTCCAAGATGGCGGAGATGTTGGCCATTTTGGGTCGTACTTAGCCTTGTCCCACCTCGTGTCCAGGTATGTCCACCGTGTGGCTCGGCTGAAGGTGGTCTTTGCACTGACTGGTCAGTTTTGTGCTCCTGCAGACTGGGTAAACACTTCCCGGTGAGTTTAGAAGGTGCTAGCTCCAATGCTCTGTAATTCAGGAATGTCGATAACGTATACAGAAACTCCAGCCAGATCCTGTAATAAGAGTCCATGGCCCTTGGAAGTAAGAAGGGCATTCCTCATCCCAAAGGCATGACTCTGATTGGAAAAGACCAAAGGGTGTGATGAAGGCGATATGTGTTGGGCCTTTTCCGTAAGGGGGTATGTGTAGGATCCCTTCAGTAAGTCAATTTTTGTATATTAATTAGCTGTCCAACCTTTGTCGATGAGTCATCTATTCTTGGTAGAGGGTAGGCGTCCGGAACAGTCACAGAGTTTACTTGCGGTGTCCGTTGCAGAGGCGCAGTTGTCCATCCTCCTTGGGGACGAGAAGACATGGTGACGCCCACGGAGACTGGCTTGGGAATAAGCCAGTCCCTGTGGAGTAGATAAATCCACTCTCTCTTGCCTCATATGGTCACATTCCGAGTAGTAGTCGGTGGGTGGTTGCGAAGAGGAGAGGTTCCTGGGAGAAGCTCGACATCGTGGGACGGTCATGTTACATAATTTAGGATGATCGCCCAAGGAAACTTTCTGGTTGAGCAATCTGGTGGTATGTCTCTCCTGTGAGAGGAAGATAGGTGTGTTAGGTAATCTCTGAGATTACCAAGTATGGTTGAGTTTTTTTCACCAATTGTAACTGTAAAGGGGTGGTGGTATTTTCAGGTACAGAAATGGCTGCAAACTGCATTGTATTGAATCAGGTATTTTATTTGTATCAGGTGCAAGGTTTGGTCCTAACTCTTGTATAATTCAGTAGATTAATGTGAATTAGCTGAGTGCTTGTACGGCGGTTAGTCGCGGAGTGTTTATGTATAGTATGTTCACTGACCTTCTTACTGATGTTATAAGGACCCTGGTATTTAGCTTGTAAAAGGGAACCAAAGACGGAATGAAAGCAAGGGACTGGTCACCTTCTATTTGAATGTTCTTACTTTAGCTTTACTATCAAAGTGTTTTTCATTACACCTGAGCTGTTTTGAGATGCTTCGAGCAAATGAGCGGACTTGGTCAAGAGTATTTTAAGTTTCTCAATGTATTGAGTGATAGTGACAAGTTTACTGGTACGTGTTGTTTAGCAATCTGTCTTTTTATTACATTACAAGGTGCCCCCTAACCTTACGACCAAACATAGCTCAAAGGGAGCAACACCAAGGGACTCGTTGGGGTGTCTCCCGTTGGCGAATAGACGAAAGGTAAGGCTTCGTCCATCATTGGTCCTTGTCATGACAAAACTTGAGGAGAAGGGCCTTAGGGTCTGGTGAAATCTCTCCAAAGCACCTTCTGATTGAGGATGGTATAGCCCGTAGATAGAGCTCTGTGTGATTCCAAGCTCTTGCCAGAACTGTGCTGCAAAGAGACCGCCTCGTGAAATTTGTGCGCCTGGCACTTTGAAGTTCCCTAGGTATTGCCAAAGGTAGTGAACAGTTGAGTGAGTTTTGACACAATTGTTTTGGCTGTAATGTTTTTTAAGTGGGAAAGCCTCAGGGTATCGGGTGGTTGGACACATAATCGTGAGGATGTATTGGTTCCCTCCTCCTAGTTTTGGGCAATGGGCCAAACGATGTCAATGATGATCTTTGAAAGGTTCCTCAGGCACTTGGA
This sequence comes from Chionoecetes opilio, assembly GCA_016584305.1. Classification (NCBI taxonomy): domain Eukaryota; kingdom Metazoa; phylum Arthropoda; class Malacostraca; order Decapoda; family Majidae; genus Chionoecetes; species Chionoecetes opilio. Next base: position 246,337 of record JACEEZ010017058.1, read on the forward strand.
TAGGTTGGAGTGGTACTGAGGAATCTTTTGGTTAGGCTTTCCCATTATCTGGCAAGTGTGACATGAATTTATCATTGAAGTTATGTCTTTTTTTAATCCTGGCCAGTGTAAAAATCATTGAGTATTTTGTCACAAGTTTCTTTAATTCCCTATGTGACCGGCTTGGTCTCCATGAGCGATCTCCATGATTGGTTCTCTCAAGTTGATTGGCAATACAACTTTTGGTGAACTTCAGCCCAAGTGAGCATCATTCAGAAAGTATTACGCAGTTTGAATAGCCGTCATAAGAACTTTGTCCTGGTAATAGAAAGAAGGGGAATGAGTGATCTGATATCTTTAGGAATGGTTCTGGCCAGGGTACCGAGACAGAGTAGCATCGTCTCGTTGAGCCTCAGCAAGTAGTTTTTCAGAAAAATACCACTCTGCAAGACTTACGTTAGGCGTTTATGAGGAGTGGTAGTTGGTACAAGGGCTGAGGGGGTATTTGAGCAGTTGCTTCGGACGTGCACGGGGTAACGGAACAGTTAGGAAAAAGATTTGGCTGCTCCTTTTCAATGTGAGATGTGGGTTTGTATGTAATGGTGAGTTATTAGGGACAAGGGTGGAATGACTAACCACCAGCAAGATCGTTAGATAACAGGAAAGTTAGTTATGAGGGAATGGGTAAGACTTGTCCTCACTGACAGCAATGTTATACTCCCTTAACAAGCGGACAATCAAGGTACACCCTCCTAGCCAGAGCAGAGGTACGGGGAACGTCTGGTGAAAATCCTGAGGTACACCTTTCCCCTGGATACTTCCGTTTATACTACTGGAGTGCAGATTTTAAGAGGATGATTGGGCACAGAAGCAGTAGCCCGCATAATCTGGAGAGGGCGATCCTCAGGTCAGAGTCGAGGGAGACAGTACCTTGGACTGAAGGGTTTGACCAGGATCAGTAACAAAAGGAGTGGATTATTGTGTTCCCGAAGCAACTGGTTTAGAAAATGTCGCCCATTTTAGCTACTTTACACTAGGGTCAGGACAGTTCTTTATGAGGTGGCAGTTTTCTTAAGAAATAGCAGAACACACTTGGCTGGGAACACTATCTACAGACTTTACCATCCTTTTCATAACTTGCACCTGAACTTACAAGGACTGAGCATTCTTCTCTCCCGAGGATAC
>JACEEZ010017058.1:252500-262500 GCA_016584305.1 Chionoecetes opilio
TTCTAAAAGCTATTTGCTCCCTCTGTAAGCTTATTTACACCCTATAAATGCATACAAACATTACTCTATCTCCACTAATATTCATCACTGGGAAAATTACATTGAATAACAAGTATTTACACAGTTATTATGCACAATTATTAATGTGATCTTTTTTACGTATATATGTAAATTAAACATTACACTTTTTCTGGCTGCAAAATTCCTCAAAATGTTGGCCTCATTTGGTTTTTGGCCTTTTCCTACTAAACTATTGATCTAAACAGAAAAAAGACGTAATTTTTTTTGTCCGGTTCGACGAGTTCTACGCAATGGCACAGTCCGTTTAGTCCTAACATGTCACGTTCTCGCCATATATCGTTTTTTAAGTTTTTAGCAATATATTTTTTGTGCCTTTATTTATGTATGAATTTTACTTCCGCGTAGACCACTGGATCGGCCTTCACGAGCTGCATCTTTTATATTCCATACCATTTTGTCCTTAGGTGTATGGTTACTGTGATATTAATGAAAATGTGATTTCCCAAAAAAATTCTTGGACCTGCTGAATTTGGGCGAAAATAAATATATCCCAATTTGGATGAAACTCAGTTTATAGGGGCTTCTAATGATGGCGATCACGAAACTGGTCTTTGTTTGCCGATATTTGATAGTAAAAGCAATTTATTACCTCTGTAAGCTTATTTTCCCCCTACAAATGCAACCCACAATTAATCATTCTCCACTAATATTCATCACTGGGAAAATTACGTTGAATAATAAGTATTTATACCGTCATTATACACATTTATTACTGAGATCATTTTCACGTATCTATTGAAATAAATCAAATATTTTCGTCTTCACGTACACAATAAGGCCTATAGATCTTATCTGCCATTTCCCTCCTTAAATACTAACCTTACAAGAAATATGTCTTCAAGTAATCGTCCAGACCATTTCATCATTCCTGATTTAATGCAATCAAATCATAGCCATTAACGAGTATATCAACAATACGTCGTCACTTTTTGTATCCAGTCAGCCGTTTTTAAATAATCCGCAATCAAAATCTGCAAATTCCCCGAGTTTTCAAAACGCTCTCAAGGTTTGCAGACGCTCAGGCTCAGGCTCGGTGACGTAGCATCAGGGAGGCTCATCTTCCCTCGCTGATAAGAGAGGCACGTAAACACAGAGATAAATATAGTACTTGAAGATATTTGGGTGTTTCTGATAGATTTTTTTTGCTATATGCCACATGCATGCATCCTTTATGGGTGCAGCAGGACAGCTGTGCCTTTTGAGAAAAGTTTGCACACGGAAAGGAGTGGCGTGTGTAGGGTGATACACGCCTATAGTGTGTTGGGGCGAGCAGTTGTGTTGAGAAACGGTGTGTAGTGAGGGTACACATCGGGTGAAAGACTGGGTGAGAGTGTGCAGCGCGACTAGTCGCCTACCCAGTGTGTGGGTTGGGACGACGAGTGTGAGGTGAGCCTGTGTACACGGGTGTGCTGGACAAGGGCGGCGGCCCCCCCCCCCCCCGTAAGACAGTGACTCAGTCCAACACCATACCAGACCAGGTGACCCTGTTAGACAGGGACGCCAGGACTGGCAGCAGCGGTGGACCACAACGACTGTGAGGCTTTGCCTCTTAACAAGACCAAGTAAACCAAGTAAACCAGTTGTGGAGTGGGCGTGCCCTGTGGTGAGAGACCCTGTGGTGGTGTGGCTGTCACACTTTCTGCCTTCCCGCCCGCATATTTTCCAACTCTATGTTGTAGTTAATGCTAGTATGTGGTTTCCGAGTAATGACGTTTGACTGTAGCTCCAAAACTAACTATAGGATTTTCTCGAAAGTACCTTCATTGTGATTCCCACACACATGGTTTAACCTTCTTTACCAATCCATGTTTTAGAGAAGTGCCAGGTCCTCCTGCTGAACCTCAGGCTCTGCTAACACCTGTTCATCCACCTCGTACTCGGGCTCAAACATATAGGATCCCATGACAATCTGAGGTTCGTTTTCCTCATAGTATACGCGACCAGCGTCATTTCTTTCGGTGTCAGATTGAGCATCGTACTCTAAATCTGTCACAGCGACAGATTCACTGTCTGACACCGAAGTACAATCGCTCATCATAACATTTGCCGACAGGTGTCAGACAGAGTGTCTGCGGGCGTCCCTGTTCTGACGTCATCAATAACAGTCGTAGCCCTGTTGGAGGCAAGATTTTTTTTTTCGCGCGCTTTTTACAAAAGTTGTGTTTTTACGGAAATAAGGCCTGGAAATAAATTATTTTTGGTGGATTAGGTGTTTTGAATGTACATTCAACATAATTCGGCAAAACAAAATGGGTCTGGACGATTACTTTAATTAAAATATGCTCATTTTTGCTATGTCCACCCAATGCCAATGAAATTTACGTTCTAACATGTCACGGTCTACATTTCAGCCTTTTATTTTTGGTTGAAAAAATATATAGTATTTTACTCCGTGTCAGTTTGACAATAACTGTTATCCTTTAATTAAATCATACGTTCATGCTCAAAACACACATTTTATTTACACACTTCATTCCTCAACGGAGTTTTTTTCTCATTACACCACAGGCAAGCCTGGAAAATTCTTCTTCAGAATAGCCTTTTACAAGCTTTTTTTCAATTCAACTATAACGTGTTGTGCATGTTTAAACGATATAACAATTCTATTCACATCCTTTTCATCCGTTCCCTCGATGTGTTCAGTATTTCTCCTGGCTAATAATGCTCAAAACGCACATTTATATTAAACAGGTCATTTATCTACGGATATTTTTTTATATTACACCACAGACAAGCCTGCAAAATTCTTCATCAGACAAGCGTGTTAAAAGCTTCTTTTCAATTCAGCTATAACGTGTGGTGAATGTTTACTCGCTGGCAATGTATTATTTTCATAAAAGCAGCTCAGATTATTATGAAATCAAAACACGCATTATTTGTTTATATCTCAATGGATTTTTTTTCTGATTGAATTACAGGGAAGCCTCTTGAACCCTGGTTTTTTATTCATCTATAATGTGGGGTGCAATAACATACGGTTCTTGAGATAATAATGTTTTACCAGTTTTCTAAGTGGGCTAAAAGGCACTTCTCCAATGAAAAATTAAACTTCATGCAATCATTTCTCGATGAATTTTTTCCCAATTACACAACAGGAAGGCCTGTTGAACTCATGATATATATTCATCTATAACGTTTTGTGAAACAAAACACGGTTCTCTACATATTCATGTATTTCATGTTACGCAGCCTATTTCATTGTATCAGCGTAACGGTTATTTGGTTGGGGTTAAAAGGCACCTCTTCAAGTTAAAAACACGCCGAATATCATCATTTCTCAATGGATTTTTTCCTAAATTACACCACAAGGAAGCCAGTTGAAATACGGATTTTTATTCTTCAATCACATTTTGTGAAATAACACACGCTTCTCGAGATATTAATGTATTACCGATTCCGCAGCCTAATTGCCAGCTTATAGGAGTAACGGTTTTCTGCGGTTAACACAAAGACTTCGCGTGTCACACGGTCTGCTTCATCGCTCGAGGGAAGACGTATTACACTGCGCTCTTATCTCTCTGGTAACTTTGTCTGGTTATTATCATATATATCATACGATATTTTGCATGATAATTATAGGATGGCTTCGGTCACAAATGCTGCCTTAGAGGACATTCAGTTGGGTCGCAAACTCACTGATGAAGCCATTGTACCTTTATTGGGGATACTTGCTACCCATACTGGCATCGCATATGTCGAGCCAGCTGTCCTCATGACTGCCCTCTTCCCCAGGGCTCGCCTTCCAGACCTCTCGGCAGAGGCGAAAGCGCTGCTAATAGTACATCTTGGCAAAACCGAGGCTGATGGACATTGGGTCCTGGTTACTTGTATATAATAATATAAGCGAAAGTGTGTCTGTCTGTCTGTGTGTGTGTGTGTGTGTGTGTGGTATAGGTTCTGCCCCCCGTGGCGGAATCCCCTCATATGGCACAGTTTTGGAACCGGCTTGACCAGGGGAAGGTTTTAAGCACACTTATGAGATGATCCGATCACTTTTTTTTTTTTTTTTTTAGTAGCCTATTAGCGAGAATTGTGAAAAAAAAGTGGGATGCGAGAATTGAGGAAACCTTGATGTAGAGTGATGAGTAATGGGTGTGGGGTGATGGGTGAGTGAATGGGTGGGGGGTGATGGGTGAGGGAATAGGTGGGGGGTGATGGGTAATGGGTGTGTTGATGGGTAATGGGTGAGTGAATGGGTAATGGGTGAGGGAATAGGGGGGGGGGGTGATGGGTAACGGGTGAGTGAATGGGTAATGGGTGAGTGAATGGGTGGGGGGTGATGGGTAATGGGTGAGTGAATGGGTGGGGGTGATGGGTAATGGATGAGTGAATGGGTTGGCGTTAAAACATACATTTCTACATCCATGATTTCAGGAAAGTTAGAAGGGGCTATCTGGAGAGTCTGTGTTTGGTGGGCCGAAGGCCCACCAATAGCCCTCCGCAGGAGCTAGCTAAAAAGTCCGCCCGGAGGGCGGCTTTGCGGCTAGTATAATAATATAATCGAAAGTGTGTGTGTCTGTGTGTGTGTCCGCTATAGGTTCCGCCCCCAGTGGCGCAATCCCATCATATGGCACAGTTTTGGAACCAGGTCCACCAGGGGAGGCGGTAGAGTCTTCTTTGCCTTCTTCGGGGAGGCGGTAGCGGAGCGGTTAGAGTCTCCGACTGGCGTTCTCGGTGACCCGAGTTCGATCCCCGAAGAAACCCAAAACCTTTCTGCACCGTCGAGTGGCCTAAGAACACCCACATGCCCTGCCTATCAACTCTACCTTCGACTGCGAGTGCATCGGAGGACACAGGGGGGCGGTATGAGCCTCACAGGCGTCACTATAAGAAACCTGCCTGCGCCACCAACGGGCGAGGACCAACCATCAGAACCCTCAAGTGAACCTCCAGAGCCTACCATCCGAGCCCTGGGTCACCACTGCCTGCAGGCGCTATAGGCACAAATGTTAAAAAAAAAAAAAAAAAAAAAAAAAGGGGAAGTTTTTAAGGCCACCTTGGGGATGATCCGATTACTTAATTATTTTTTTATTTTTAGTATTAGCGAGAATTGTGAAGAAAAAAAAAAATTACCCGAGATATTTTGCATGAAAAAAGAAAGATATCGAAACGAACGCACGACTGACGGACGGTTTCTTTTACTTCAGTCCTATTACTTCAGTCCTATTACTTCAGTACTACTACTTCACTAGCCTACTTCCTATTACTTCAGAGTTACTTCTGTCCTCATGGTTGTGTGAAATACATTATCATTAAAATACAAGTGTTACAATTATTGGGATGAAGGCCCACCAAAAGCCCTCCGCAGGAGCTAGCCAAAAAGTCCGCCCGGAGGGCGGCTTTTCCGCTAGTATATATGTATATGTAGAGTATATACGGGCAGGAGATTTTCTCTGAGACAGATCTCGTTAAAAGTGATAGCTAGTTCAGCGTTTATTATCTTAAAGATATTTTCTCTTTGTCTTAAGAGTGTCTTATTCTCTTTTGTAGTCACTTTTATGACTTCGCCGTAGCTTGTCATGTTTGCTGTATCGCGATTTCGGGTCTAAGAACCCTTCTTCAGCAGCATATGGAAGATGTTTTCTCCTCAGGAGTTGAGGTGAGCATGATTAAGATGCTTGTTGTTGTAGAGTGTCACCTGTGTTTACAGGTGACATGGGCCCTTCGCCTGATGGCGGCCCATAGGTGTAAGTCGAGGGACAATGCCCATAGGTGAAAGTCGAGGGACAATGGGAGGGGGCGCAGCACTTATGGGCTGCGAGGCGGGGAAGGAGGTGGGAAGAGGAACCGTGGGGGGGCATGCATGGCCCGCTGCCCCGGGGGTTGGCGTGTTATCCCACCAGCAGCTCCTTGCGCGGCGACTGCTGGCTTCCTCGGATTAAGATGCGAAGTGAAGCGCTATTTATAGCCAGTCTGCCTGCCACGCAGCCTATTACCGATGTCGTTGATTGGTAGATAGCTTTTGCTTCTCGTCTTCTTGAGTGGGAGACGCTGATTGGTTGTTTGATCTTCGCTTGGTTTTTCTGTGAGTAGGCTGTTATTTGCTTTTGTTCTTTTCATGCTGGGTAGAGCTTGTAGGTCGTTTGCCTGGACGTTAAGCTTGGGATTGATATCTTTTATGTACAGTGCTTCTAGGATGGGAAGTCGCCGCACATCTGCACACATGTCAACCAATTCTGTATTTTCTTATAGGAATTTTCTTGTTATGATGATGCCATGTTGTTCTAATAGGTGACTTTTTGGGGCTCCGGAAGTTAGGTGGCAAGTAAGACGTCTGGACAGCTTCGTTGTCGTCATGCCGATGTAGGATGAGGGGAAGACTTCACAGTTTCCTCTTTTGCATGTGATCCTGTATACGACATGGGACTTTTGATTTGTCTCCTTCGTCTGGCTTGGGCTGTTACGGAGAAGGAGGTTGCTGGTGTTCTTGTTCTTGTAATAAATTTGTAGTTTTATTCTCCTCTCTTGGTCTGCAGGTTTCACATTACGGTGGACGATTTGTGATATTATTCTTTCTTCTTCCTGGTGAGCGGTGGAGAAGAAAGCCCGGTAGAAGATAGTTATGTCTTGACTCTTTTTTGTGGCGTTAGGGTTGTACCAGTTCTCCATGATTTTCTTAGTCTGACGGTTGATGTCTCTCGCTGAAGCCGTTGTTGATGAGGACTTGAGTGGATCGCTGGATTTCTTTGTGCATAAGTTGCCATGTACTGCAGTGTGTGAGGGCTCTTCTGATGTAAGCACCGATTGTGGAGTCTTTATATCTCTGTGGGCATTCGCTTTCTCCGTTGAGGCAGTGTCCGGTGTTCGTTGGTTTTACGTAGACGTTTGTGATGAATGATTCTTCTTCCTGCGTAACAAGGACGTCTAAGAACGGCATTGATTTGTCTGAGCTGCTTTCTATGGTGAAGGTGAGGCCTGAAGTATCTTGTAGGCAGAGCTTCAGCTGTTCTGCTTCGCAGTGACTTGTAGTTTTGATGAAGATGTCATCGATGTAGCGGCAGTATATGTCGGGCTTGCTTATTTTCTTGAATACTTCTTCTACGCAGCCCACGAAGAAGTTTGCCAACAATACTCCTAAAGGAGAGCCCATAGCGACGCCGTCTATTTGTTGATACTTGTTCCCTCGGGGAGAGGTAAAAGGTACTTCTTTAGTGCAGCATTCGAGGAGTCCACGTAGTACAGGTTCCGGGACGTCAAGCGGCGGGATGGAGTCGTTGTTATACACCCGGTTGATGATGTAGTTGATGGTACGGTCAACAGGTACGTTGGTGAAGAGGGACTCGACATCAAGCGAAGCGATTGCACCTCTGGCGTTGTGGGTCTTGAGTATGTCTAGAAACTCTGATGCTGATTGAAGGCTGTAGGCATTGGGTGTGTATGGAGTCAAAATAGCACACAGCTTCTTTGCGAGGTGGTACGTCGGCGTCGGTATTTGGGATATTATCGGACGAAGTTTATTGCCCGGCTTGTGTGTCTTGATATTGCCGTAGCAGTAACCCATGCCGTATTCACCAGAGAGCTTTCCAAATTTGATGGTGGTGTTGGCAGAATTGTTCTTGCTTATCAATTTGTTGATTTTTAACTTGAGTGCTTCAGTGGGGTCTTTATTGATCTTTGCGAACTTCGTAGTGTCGCTGAGGATGTCGTCGATCTTGTTGAGGTATTCGGAGGTGTTTATGATGACGTACGCAGCAGCTTTGTCCGCTCTCCTGATGGTGATGTCTGGGTCTGATGTTAGCTCTTTCGCGGCGTCAATGTGTTTACGTTCGACGATGCTGCTTCTGTAGTTTCCTCTTGTTTTGGAAGCTTCTGCGATGATTTCTTGCTTGAAGGCAGGATCGATGGTGACGTTATAACCCCTGGGTGTATTGATAGCTAGTTGGTCACACTGGAGAGAGAAACTCTGACTCCAGTGGTAAGGTTAATTTTAATTGAAAAAACAATAACATATATAGAAAAACAGATTTAACAATAAATATTACATTCGTTTATGCTCAACGCGCTAATGGTGTGCGCGCTGAGTAAAGGGTGTTTGTTAAGAGTGGTGAGTTAGTTGTTGGTTAAAACTTGTATCAAAAGCAAACATAAAATACAGAGTTATGAAAAAGTATATATGAATACTGAACATTAATAAAAACAAGTTATAATAGTGTGGGCTAAAACTACACGTTTTCTCTTGTAGAGCTGGTGTAAGAGAGAATGAAGTTTATAGGAGGGACTGCTACAAACTCCCCTCCTAGCGGCGTGTAGGGGGGAAGCCGCTACAACGTCTCCCTTTTTCTCCAGTTTTTCAACATCATCGATGAGTACTTCGCATTCGATTCGTTTTTGGAATTTCTTGGGTTTTGACATCATATGACAGTTGAGACCCATATTAAGTATTTCTTCTTGGTCTGGCGTAAGTACCTTGTTAGTAAGGTTGATGTAGACTTTGGTGGGACGATGGTACTTAAGGTGGCCGCCATTAATTTTAATCAGCTTTTTTTGGTTGGCTCTGCTTATGGAGCTTTTGTGCTGGTTTGTCATCTCTTTAAAAAGTATATATATATATACATTATTATATATATAATATATATATATATATATATATATATATATATATATATATATATATATATATATATATATATACTACATATATATAATTATATATATATATATATATACATATATATATATATATATATATATATATATATATATATATATATATATATATATATATATATATATATATATATATATATATATATATATATTGTTATGCCCTCGCTCCCCACACTAACAGGTAAACACTGTGAGGAAGCTGACTAGGCACACCACACCATTAGTACATACTTGACCACGTACCCTAGGTCCGGCGTGTGGGTGAGAGGCGAGCTGTAAGTTAGTCCACGACTCTCTACACAACCTATCTCAGGCGAAGGAAACACTTGTCACTCTTTCCTTGGCTTTACTTACTGAGGTTCTGATACAAAAGACACGAAGTGCGATGAAGCAGAGAGGCGACAGACACAGCGCTTACCACACATCCACAAACGATCCACACGTTAGTTTTATCCACACGTTCTATCCACAAGTTTTATCCACACTAGAGGCAGGTGTACCCAAGGGAGAGGCGATGAGTAGGAACGGGCGGACGGGCTACAACAGGACCTCCCCACGTCCTCAGTCAGTGCTCCTAACCTCACTGCCAGTCCGCCGCGCTCCTCTGGGGCTACCCAAGGCCCACGCCGCCAACTTCATACACACAGACACACACAATGCCTCTACTGGCGCGCAACACCACCAACCCCATTCCATTCACCACCACTACAATCACTACACAATCATGCGTAACAATATATATATATATATATATATATATATATATATATATATATATATATATATATATATATATATATATATATATATATTTAGGGTGGTTCTTAATTTTTATTTTCGAAAAGTTTAATGTCTCACCCCGCAAAATTGTTCCATTTGGTCTAATACCTACAAATGCCGAATTTAGTTAACATAGCTCAATTCTTTCTGGTGCCGCAACGCCTCCGAAGTTTTACCATAGTACCTACCTAAGGGCATGTGTAGTAGTTGTGTACTTGTGTAGGTCCCCCTCACATGAAGTGAGTATTATCCCCTTTTTGGGGGGGGTTTCATAGGTGCCTATCTCCCACTCATTGTTGCCTAGTTCTTATAGGTAGGCCGCCAACAACGGTTTTCTTTTTGGAATCCGGGAATGTCTGGCGGTGGGCCTCGACGGACTGAAGGAGGAACTGGCGCTGCTCTTCGTCGCGTGTCAGGTGGGGAAGGTAGTCTTGCATGAGGGCTACTCCTCTCTCGGCAAAGTCGTTGGTGACCTTCACTGCAGCGACAGTTGTCTTGGCCTTCTGGAAGTCCTCTCGGCCATTCCACGTCT
>JACEEZ010017058.1:267500-295324 GCA_016584305.1 Chionoecetes opilio
TGACATTGTTGTGAGGCTATCGTGGTCTGCGTTTATTGTGGTCAAATTTCACGTTGGCGTCAATAATTAAATTGGTGGCGCTATCGTGGTTCGATTATCGAATGTGTGAAGGGAGCTTTAATAAGACAACCAATTGATTTGTCTTTGTCTCTCTCTCTCTCTGATTTATTCAAAATTAGCTTGTACATATATTCATATTTTATGAATATATTTTATTTGATGTGAAAAATGTAACATTTTCACAAAAATAATACTAAAATGTATTCATAAGAAATTGAATAAGACTCATCAAAATACCACTTAATAGTATGTTTTGTTCCTCTTTCATTGTTTCACAAGGATGTAGAAGGAATATAATAAGATAGAGTATAAACTACTGTATATGGCAGCTCTTCTATTTTCGATGTGTTTTTTTCAGGAGAATCAAATGAATTTTTCTGTTGTTCTTGTTTGTATAGCTAGCTATTGCAACTAGGAGCTTGAAATTGTGCATGGTTACACTTCACTATAGACAATGAAAAGGAAAACTTAGTTTAATTTATTTATTTGTTGTCTTCATTTTTGTATACATAGGCCTTTACCGGTAAAATACACAAATATTGATCGGGATACAAATATCGATAAGCATATTTAATGTACGTAAGGTAATAGATAAGGTAATTTAATTGTATTAGAGAGTAGTAGACCTAATATTAATGTTTTGATGACTTGGATTCAATAAATAAATAGTAAGGAATGTATTATGATATATACCGTATCGGTAGAGTTCTATTATTTTTCTGTTTCTAAGAAGAAAATGATGTAAATATGGTATCCATGCAATAAATTAATAATATATTAGTATGGCCTAAATTGGACGTTTTCTTTAGTCGAAGTGAGAAGAAACCAACAACCATTCGAGGGTTACCATAACAAAAAAACTAAGCCAACAAAACCGTTTTATTTATGTTTTGTACCATGGTATTAGTGTTACGAAGGCAGGCAGTGCCTTCATCAGGGTGACGTCATTCATGCCAAGGATTCCTATTGGCCGCGGCACGGTGGCCACTGGACGGTGATTGGCTGGCTTGTGGGCGCCGTGACAAAGGAAGAAGCAGGAGGGGTGCCGCGCGTCATCCCGGGGCAGTCAGGTTAGAGACGTCTCTAGGGGAAGACGCGCGCGCGGGCTGCCGGCTGTGGCAGTCGCCGACGAAGGGGAACGGCGGGGCCAGTGGAGAGACGACTCCTAGCTCGTTGGGAGGCACGGGGGACTTCCTGGGAGAGGAATTTCCCATGTGGATGGTGGCGCCTGGACGAGGCGGCTGGCTGTGTGTTGTGCCGGTGTGTCGCAGTGGGTTGTGGCGCCTGACGAGGCGGCCACTGTGGTGTGCCTGTGGGTGGCACTGTGTTGTGGTTATGTAACGTCTCCCTACGACGGCCGCATAGGTCGGGGGTTGTGGCGTGTGTTGTAGTGTCTAGGAGTTGTAGATTTGCAGTGAGTGACCTTGAAACTTGTACTGTGTGTTACTTCAATATAACACCGTGTAAGGACCCCTTGTGTTTGCCTAAACCCTTCCCCCCTGAGTGTGTGAACAGCCAGAGAAGGGGAACACAGCCTGGTAAGTCCTCAATTCCTAGCACGAGCCTGTTTACGTGCTACGCGTTCCCCCTCTGCCTTAAGCACCTGCCTGCTTCCCTGCATCTCAAGAGAGCAGCCCGGAGCAGGTGTAGAGGAGCTTAGCTGAGGACAGCAAAAAGGGGGGCGTTCGTTGCACTGGTGTCAGTAGTGGGAGTTTGCTGGAATATTGAGGTGAAAAAAGGCAGGTATCGTGAAATTCCTTTGTCTGGTGCGGGGGGAAGACAAGATGGCGGGCAGTGCTGATTCAGCGGCACAGCCGTCCTTGGCAGACCTTATGGCGGTGATGCAAGCCATGAGTGTTACTTTGAGAGCAGGACAAAAGGCGATGCGTGAGGAAATTAAGACGATGTTCGGTAATCCCCACGCGGAAGTGACTGAGCGTATGGGTGAAGTGAAACGTGAACTGAAAAGTGAGGTGCTAAGTGCAGTACCCACTAAGGCAAAGCGAAAAGAGTTAGAGCCAGTGATGAGTGAGCAGAAAAACCTGGCTGTGGGTGATATGTTTGGGCGTTTGGCTAGCGCTGGGGCCGCGGCTTGTGACCCAGTCGTGGGTGTGATTGTGAAGGGCGAGTCTGGTGGTGAGAGCGCGGTCGCGTCTTGTAAGTGTGAGGTGGTGACCGGGGTGCGTGTTGTGGAGTGTAAGGAGAGCGTAGGCCTATCCCTCTCGCTACCCACACCACCTAGCTCACGCGAGTCTCCACATGGTCGCGCGGGTCCTAGTGCACGCCCGCAGGAGTTTGATGCGCCTGTGTCGTGGAAGGCCTGTTGGGCCCAATTCGCGACGCTGGCTAGCGGCGTGAAAGGCAGAAAAGGTCTTGTGGGTGGCATGCGCGACGTGAAAGGCCTGAAAGGCCTTGTTGTAGCCTGAAGCCCAGACGGGTGCGGATCAAAAGCCCACTGTGGAAGGCCAAAAAACCCGCTGACTTCGCCTTGACATGTAATCATCGGAAGAGGAGGCGCCGTTGGAGTGAACGTAGGAGGCCTCACAGCAAGCGAGGTAGGCCTCCGAGCGCCAGGATGACGAAGTGGCCGCACCCCTACCCGCCTCTGCCGCGCTTTCGGGGGGATGACGAGCAGTTGAGCTACTCCTGCAGTGTGTGGCCCCCGCCGAAGCTGGTACAGGTGGCAGTAACTGCTTGTTATGACGGTGGAGGGATGCACCGTGCCCGCTACCAGGCAGAGCCAGCCACAGCGTGTTGCTGTTAAGCCCTGTCGCACCGTCACCGGCGCCTTGCAGTGGAGGGCATGCATGGTCTGCAGTGGAAGTCGTGGCGCCTTTGCCGTGGAGACTTGAGCAGTGGAGCCGGGTTAGAGCTGCGGAGGCCCAGTGGAGTGTGGAGACTCCTGGGCCGTGGTTACCTCTGAGGTGGGCCAAGGGGTAGAGGAAGTCCCCCTGTGGTTTGTGGCGACTGGTTGAGGTTGCAGCTGTGTTCCTGCTGGTGTGTCTCGCGTGTGAAGAGGGCGGCCTGGTGTGACCAACACTGCAGTGGCGGCTGGTGGATGGCGGTGGAGGGATTTACAGTTGTGAAGCTTTGGGGTGGTAATGTTTAGTAAAAGGTGGTTTGTTTAATGATGAAGCGAGTTGCCTTTCATTTGACGATTTTGTGTTATATTGCATGTAGCCATGTATTATGATTTTTTCTGTTTCTTTTTAGTTTTGGCTGGCCGAGGTCGGCCAGATTTTGTGAGGGGAGGGCAGTGTTACGAAGGCAGGCAGTGCCTTCATCAAGGTGATGTCATTCGTGCCAAGGATTCCTATTGGCCGCGGCACGGTGGCCACTGGACGGTGATTGGCTGGCTTGTGGGCGCCGTGACAAAGGAAGAAGCAGGAGGGGTGCCGCGCGTCACCTCGGGGCAGTCAGGTTAGAGACGTCTCTAGGGGAAGACGCGCGCGCGGGCTGCCGGCTGTGGCAGTCGCCGACGAAGGGGAACGGCGGGGCCAGTGGAGAGACGACTCCTGGCTCGTTGGGAGGCACGGGGGACTTCCTGGGAGAGGAATTTCCCATGTGGATGGTGGCGCCTGGACGAGGCGGCCGGCTGTGTGTTGTGCCGGTGTGTCGCGGTGGGCTGTGGCGCCTGACGAGGCGGCCACTGTGGTGTGCCTATGGGTGGCACTGTGTTGTGGTTATGTAGCGCGTCTCCCTACGACGGCCGCATATGTCGGGGGTTATGGCGTGTGTTGTAGTGTCTAGGAGTTGTAGATTTGAAGTGAGTGACCTTGAAACTTGTACTGTGTGTTACTTCAATATAACACCGTGAAAGGACCCCTTGTGTTTGCCTAAACCCTTCCCCCCTGCGTGTGTGAACAGCCAGAGAAGGGGAACACAGCCTGGTAAGTCCTCAATTCCTAGCACGAGCCCTGTTTACGTGCTACGCGTCCCCCCTCTGCCTTAAGCACCTGCCTGCTTCCCTGCATCTCAAGAGAGCAGCCCGGAGCAGGTTTAGAGGAGCCTGGCTGAGGACAGCAAAAGGGGGGCGTTTGTTGCAATATGTCGTATCGGTAGAGTTCTATTATTTTTCTGTTTCTAAAAAGAAAATTATGTAAATATGGTATCCATGCAATAAATTAATAATATATTAGTATGGCCTAAATTGGACGTTTTCTTTAGTCCAAGTGAGAAGAAACTCACAACTATTCGAGGGATACCATAACAAAAAAACTAAGCTGACAAAACCGTTTTATTTATATTTTGTACCATGGTTTTGTGCGGCAATGCGCTCATATATTGCGGTCCACATAGAGGGCCACAAAACACCTGTATATAATAGGATTTGAAACATTTTACGTATACTGAGATAAAGGAAGAATGACGCTATCTATATTCAAGAGAAAACGCCATATACGACGCTCATGAGAAGATAAGAATGTGACATAATATTGAAATTCGAGCACAATGTGTAATCTCTTAAGCTCCCTTCACACATTCCATAATCGAACCACGATAGCGCCACTAATTTAATTATACACGTTATCGTGAAATTCGACCACGATAGCTTCACAACAATGTCACACTGCCTGTAAGTGACATGACGGTCGTAAGATGGTCATGATGAAGTCATGATAGCTGTAAGACGTCACGTCTATTCGTACGTCACGAATAGAAAATTAACGGTCATTTTGTTGTCACGATAAAGCTACGATAACCACGATAGTGCCACGACGGTGTCATGAAGGTATCATGATAGCTGTATGTTGGGGTTTAAAGTAATCGTCCAGACCATTTCATCATTCCTGATTTAATGCAATCAAATCATAGCCATTAACGAGTATATCAACAATACGTCGTCACTTTTTGTATCCAGTCAGCCGTTTTTAAATAATCCGCAATCAAAATCTGCAAATTCCCCGAGTTTTCAAAACGCTCTCAAGGTTTGCAGACGCTCAGGCTCAGGCTCGGTGACGTAGCATCAGGGAGGCTCATCTTTCCGCGCTTGATCAGAGGCACGTAAACACAGAGATAAATATAGTACTTGAAGATATTTGGGTGTTTCTGATAGATTTTTTTTGCTATATGCCACATGCATGCATCCTTTATGGGTGCAGCAAGACAGCTGTGCCTTTCGAGAAAAGTTTGCACACGGAAAGGAGTGGCGTGTGTAGGGTGATACACGCCTATAGTGTGTTGGGGCGAGCAGTTGTGTTGAGAAATGGTGTGTAGTGAGGGTACACATCGGGTGAAAGACTGGGTAAGAGTGTGCAGCGCGACTAGTCGCCTACCCAGTGTGTGGGGTTGGGACGACGAGTGTGAGGTGAGCCTGTGTACACGGGTGGGCTGGACAAGGGCGGCGCCCCCCCGTAAGACAGTGACTCAGTCCAACACCATACCAGACCAGGTGGCCCTGTTAGACAGGGACGCCAGGACTGGCAGCAGCGGTGGACCACCACGACTGTGAGGCTTTGCCTCTTAACAAGACCAAGTAAACCAAGTAAACCAGTTGTGGAGTGGGCGTGCCCTGTGGTGAGAGACCCTGTGGTGGTGTGGCTGTCACACTTTCTGCCTTCCCGCCCGCATATTTTCCAACTCTATGCTGTAGTTAATGCTAGTATGTGGTTTCCGAGTAATGACGTTTGACTGTAGCTCCAAAACTAACCATAGGATTTTCTCGAAAGTACCTTCATTGTGATTCCTACACACACATGGTTTAACCTTATTTACCAATCCATGTTTTGGAGAAGTGCCAGGTCCTCCTGCTGAACCTCAGGCTCTGCTAACACCTGTTAATCCACCTCGTACTCGGGCTCAAACATATAGGATCCCATGACAATCTGAGGTTCGTTTTCCTCATAGTGTACGCGACCAGCGTCATTTCTTTCGGTGTCAGATTGAGCATCGTACTCTAGATCTGTCACAGCGACAGATTCACTGTCTGACACCGAAATACAATCGCTCATCATAACATTTGCCGACAGGTGTCAGACAGAGTGTCTGCGGGCGTCCCTGTTCTGACGTCATCAATAACAGTCGTAGCCCTGTTGGAGGGAAGATTTTTTTTTTCGCGCGCTTTTTACAAAAGTCGTGTTTTTACGGAAATATGGCCTGGAAATCAATTATTTTTGGTGGATTAGGTGATTTGAATGTACATTCAACATAATTCGGCAAAAAAAAAATGGGTCTGGACGATTACTTTAAAGGAACAGTTTTTGTGTTGTGGGGACCTCCCGTGGAAGCGTGGAGTTTCCCGCCAAAAGACTCAGTCTGGGCGCCGCGTCTCTTTATTGTAGTCAACAATAAAGCTCTCAAGGATCTCTCGGCTTTCATGACCCTGGGCCACGCTCTTACATGACGCAGTTTATCTACACGGGTGGCCTAGGGTCCCGAGAGTCCCCTGTGCCGATAATTGGGGGACTGAAAGCGGGAATTGAAGAGCGACGAGACAAAACAGAGCCGGCCGGCTCACCTCATGGCGCACACACAACACCGCCGCCCTGGACAACACCAACGCCCTGAACAACACCACCGCCCTGGACAGTACCACCACCTGGGTTTGCACCGCCACCTGTAGGCTACACTACACACCGATATTGATATTGATATTGATATTGATATTGATATTGATATATTTATTTGGCCATGTAGTTTTGTACATATGAATATATTACAGATAGTGATAAAGCCAGGTCCAATAAGCCGAAGCTTTTATAGAACCTGAAAGCTATAATACATATATGCATAGCAAGGGACTAGTCAGGCCATTTTGAAAATATAACATTGTATAAATGATAATATGGAAGTTAACAAATGGTAAAGTAATCATTCGCAACGCATAAAAAAAAATCTTTTTAACCATAAAAAAAACATACGCAAAGAAAAAAAAGAAAAACTGAAAAACTATTCTATCATTTGGAATAATGTGCAATGGCCAATAATATATAAAAAAAAACACAACATTGGAATTTCAAAATACACAATATGACATTTATGGTTGTAAAGAGTTTATAAATTTTCATTGTATTTATCAAGCATGTTTTTTTTATCAATTTCCGTTTGAAAGATTTTGAGTTTTCATCAGTAATAACATTTTCTGGTAAGTTGTTCCAGCTTTTAGTTCCTCTTGACAAGATACTCTGTTGTGCATGTGAAGTCCTGCATAATGGTATACGTAAATTATGTGGTCTTCGGGTCACATTGTAGGGTATTGCTCTAAAGCCAAGGTCTAGGTCTCGTTGCCTCGATATGGCAACCACAGCCGTCCTTTGGAGGACCCGGAGGTCAGTTACTTACAGGCCAGCCGCCGCCGCACCCGCAATGGCCTACACAGCACACCCCAGCACCGCCTGCGGCCCCAGCGAGGGCCACCATGGGCATGTCTCCGTCGCAGTTCGAGGCATGGGCCCGGAGCGTGAGGTGTTACAGTCAAGGCTGCGGCTGGGCAGCGCCTCTGGCCGCAGGTTACGTTAGGCTGCTGTGTGATGGTGAGGTTCAGCAGTGCTGGGACGCACTGGTGGACGGGCAGGTCTACCCTATGATGTCGACAGAGGAAGCGATCAGTGTAGTGCGGCGCGTCGTTGTTGGGCCGAAGTGTACAGTGGGGGCGTGGGCAGATTTTTTTTAGTGCTCCCAGGAGCCTGGGGAAAGTGTGTGTTTGTATTTGGTCAAGTGTAGAGCCAAAACGGCGGAGTGCAAGTTTCGTTGCCCCCATTGTGCCGGTAATCTCAGTGATTTTATGCTAGCAAAGAAGTTAGTGATGGGGCTGGCCGACCTTCGCATGAAAACCGAGGTCCTGCGTAGTCTGCCTGTCACACAATGCAAGTGACGTTATTAAGATTTGTGAGATGTTCAAGTCGGCTGAGAAAACAGCGGCAACGCACGGTGCAGGCAGGCGTGTGGCGGCAGCGGAGGGGCTCCAGGAGGCCTCTCCCACCGAGGTGGCGGCGGGGGCCAGTCGAATCTCCCAACAGAGAGACGCCTCAGCCATGGCCTCAAATGACAAACGCCCCGCAAAGTGCTGCCGTAACGTTACTGTGGCCGCAAGTACGGAGGGGAGAAAAAGTGTCCAGCCCTCTTCGTCACCTGTCACAACTGCGGGAAGACGGGCCACTTCAAGCGCGTGTGCCGGTCCCAGACACGCGAGGCGCCACCCAGCACCACCGGAGGCGTCACGGTGGGCGGCTCTGGGGGACTGTCAGCCAGCCTGAGGGTGTGTGTGTCATGCAGTGACTCACTGGGCGCGCTCGAGGTGTTGGCGGTGGCTGACACGGGCGCACAGGTGTGCGTCGCGGGGTGCCACCTCATGGATGCTCTTGGCCTGTCCCCGAAGACGCTCCAGCGCCCCACCGCCAATATCAGTCACCTCGCCGGGGGCCATATCAACGTCCTGGGCAGCAAGACGTGTGAGTTCACGATGGGACACGTATCAGTCAAGGCAGTCCTGCACTTTGCTGATGGTGTACGTCAGCTGTATTTGTCACTGCAGGTGTGCAAGGACCTCAGCCTTGTGCCCTAAAACTTTCCCAGCATGTTGCCAACAGTGGGTGTTGTGACCGAGGAAGACACACCAGAACCCCCAGCCCGCCCCACCGTGTCCCCGTACGACCTGACAGAGGAAAACGTGGACCGCCTGGAAAAGTGGTTTCTGGGGCACTTTGGGCGCACTGCGTTTGCTGTAGACCGCTCGCCGCTACCAGAGATGAGTGGGCCTCCCCACCATATTCACCTGCGGCCCGACGCGCAACCCTACGCAGTTCATGCCTCCGCCACGATCCCTCACCACTTCTACGACGAAGTACGCAGGCAGCTTGATGAGGACGTGCGGAGGGGCATCATCGAGCCTGATCCGGTGGGGGAGCCGACGGAGTGGTGCTCGCGCATGGTTGTGGTGACCAAAAAGGACGGGCGGCCACGAAGGGCTGTGGACTACCAGCGGCTCAACAAGGCGTGCCGCCGTGAGACCCACCACACCCGCCCGCCCTTCGACATGATTACCAGCGTGCCAAAACACACATTCAAGACTGTGACAGACGCGTACTCGGGGTACCACCAGATCGCCCTCGACAAGGAGAGCAGCAGACTCACAACGTTCATAACTCCGTGGGGGCGATACCGCTACCTGCGCACCCCGATGGGACACTGTGCCTCACAGGACGCCTGCACCAAGACGCTTCGACGACGTGATCACAGATGTTCCGAGGAAGCTGAAGTGCCTTGACGACACACTGCTGCATGACCACACCATCGCCGAAGCCTTCTGGCACACGTATGATTTCCTGCAGACGTGTGCAGAGAACGGGATCACGCTAAGGTCGGACAAATTCCACTTCTGGAGGAGGAGTGTGACCTTCGCGGGCTACCTGTTGGGCTGGGAGGACTATCAGCCAAGTCAGGACCTCCTTAGCAGCATCACGAAATTCCAGATGCCGGCAAAGCCCTCCCTCACAGACGTCCGATCCTGGTTCGGCCTGGTAAATCAGGTAGCCCCTTTCCTGACCACAGCCCCCCTGATGGAGCCGTTCAGGGAGCTTCTCAAGCGGCCGTCCGGATAGGTGGTGTACTGGGACAACCAGCTGCAGGCCATATTTGAGCCGACGAGAGAGGCCATAGGCAAGCTTGCAAGTGAGGGCCTCAGGTACTACGACGTCACACGGCCCATCGCAGTCTTAACGGACTACAGTCGCCTCGGCATCAGCTTCTTGGTCATGCAGCAGTAATGTGAGTGCGTGTCACAGGAGTCACCCCTGTGCTGTAAGGGCGGGTGGAAACCGGCCTTGTGTGGCACCCGCCACCTAACGGCAGCGGAAAAGAACTACTCAACGCTGGAAGGAGAAGCTCTCGCAATCGCTTGGTGCATGAAAAAGGCGCGCCTCTTCCTCCTGGGCTGCATGAATCTCACCTTCGTCACCGACCACCGGGCGCTCACCAAGATCTTCAAGAATAAGACGCTGAAAGACAACAGCAACCCACGCATACTAAACCTCAAGGAGAAAACACTGATGTACACGTTTCGCGTGAAGTACCTGAAGGGCAAGGCCAATTGTGCGGCAGACACTCTCTCCAGTTACCCGCTGCTGCATGGCGAGCCGGACGAGACAGACCTAGCTGAAGAGGAGGAGATGTGTGCCTTCGTCGCTGCAGCTACAGCGTGCGCCCTGGAGGGCGATGACGGGACCATCGTGGATTTCGACAGAGTTCAAGAGGAGGCCTGCAGGGACGACGACTACCGACTGTTGCGTGAGCGAGTATCTGCAAGGGATTGGGCGGACCGCAAGGACGCAGAGCCTCTCGCTCTTCGCCCTTTTTACAGAATGAGGCGCAACCTATCGTGCCAGGGCGACGTCGTCACATACTCCAGTGACGAGGGGCACTTGCGGTTGGTGATTTCGGCGTCCCTCCATCGTGCAGTACTCGATAACCTCCATGCAGGGCACCAGGGGAGGGAATCCATGCTCCGCAGGGCCAGACAGTCGGTGTACTGGCCGGGCATTGACGCTGAGGTAGAGCAGCGGCGGCGTCACTGTCAACTGTGCGAGCACACGGCCCTCTCCCATCCCGCCGAGACTCTCCTGCCCACGCCAGCACCTGAGTACGCTTTCCAGCAGGCTTCGGCGGACCTATTCCAGCTCAACGGTAACACTTACCTCGCCTACGCCGACAGACTGACTGGCTGGCTGGAGGTAGAGCACTTGTCCGGCGGGTGCTCCAACACTAGGCTAATACCTGCGTTTAGAAGATGGTTCAGGAGATTCGGCATCCCTGAAGTGCTGTCGTGCGATGGCGGTACCAGCCTGGTGAGCCAAGAGGCAAAAATGGTCTTCACCGCCTGGCACGTAACGCTGTTGGTGTCGTCCTCGCACTTCCCACAGTCTAACGGGCGAGCAGAGGCTGCAGTGAAGTCGGCCAAGAGAATCCTCGGGGGCAACATCTCGCCAGGGGGCTCGCTCGACTACGATGCGGCAGCGAAGGCCTTCCTGCAGTACCTCAACACGCCACTGCAGAGCACGGATACGTCCCCTGCCCAGCTGCTGATGGGACGGCAGCTGAGGGATTCCGTGCCCGCTGCGAGAAGGCACTACAGCGTCAGCGACAAATGGGTGAGGATGCTGCGGGGCAGAGAGCGGGCCATGGCGCTCACAGGAGATTTAGCGGCGGAGAGGTGGAACCAGACTGCCCACGATTTGCGTCCACTCGCCCTCAGTCAGTGGGTCCGGGTGCAGAACCAGGAAACGGGGCGATGAGACCGCTCAGGCGTCATTGTAGACACGTCTGGCCCGAGGCAGTACTTGGTGAGGCTGGATGGCAGCGGCAGAATCTCCCATCGCAACCGGCGCCACCTCCACCCCGCTCCCGCCATGCCCGACAACCCGGCGCCTGACCCTGCCGGCAGGAGGGCCCATCCCCAACAGGACATCAGCGACATGCCCCAGCAGGGCAGGCCGCAGCGCGCCAGGAAAGGCCCCTCATACCTACAGAATGATGTGTCCTAAGCAGTCCAATTATTCCTATTCATTTGTAGGATTGCAACAGTGTTTTATATGTCATCCCAAGGGGGATTTGTTGCAATGGAAGGGGGGTGTTGGGGTTTAAAGGAACAGTTTTTGTGTTGCGGGGACCTCCCGTGGAAGCGTGGAGTTTCCCGCCAGCGGAGTCTCAGTCTGGGCGCCGCGTCTCTTTATTGTAGTCAACAATAAAGCTCTCAAGGATCTCTCGGCTTTCATGACCCTGGGCCACGCTCTTACACTGTAAGACTACGTCACGAATGGAAAAAAAATTACGGTAATTTTGTCGTCACGATAGAGCTACGAGAACCACGATAGTGCCACGACAGTGTCATGAAGGTATCACGATAGCTGTAAGACTACATCACTAATGGAAAACTAACTAGCATTTTGTCGTCATGCTAGAGCTATGGTAACCACGATAGTGCCACGACGGTGTCATGAAGGTATCACGATAGCGACAATAGCTATACCAACATGCCTCACCAGGCATTCGTTGGTCTATCGTGACTCTATCGTGACCCATATTTAGCACTATCATGACGCAATCTCCGTATTCTTAGGGTTATCGTTACGTCTTCCTAGGACAATCGTGACACATTATTAGCTCTACCGTGACCCATGCTTGCGTTTATCGTGACGCATTATGCATAATATTAGGGCTACCGTGACACACTGTAACGGTTTTTCTCATGACGCCTCGTCACGATAGACATACGACGATCACGATAGTACCATGAAGCTGCTACATAGATAACGGTAGTGTCACGATAGACTTACGATAGCGCTGCGTTGGGTACAATAACCGGGGAGCCTCCCGATTTTTTAGTGCATATGCAGTAACTTTTCGTGGCCTCGGCCGAGCGCGTCACGAGCATCACGATCGGTCATGATGGACCCATAATCAGGACTATGACGGCGCTGCGCATTGCACTGTTGGCGCCATCATGGTACCATTATGGAATGTGTGAAGGGGGCTTTAAGGCCTGTTCACATCACCACGCCTCGCGTCGGCGACCGGTCACGACTTACTGAATCATCCAGTCGGTGCCGACTGCAAGCAGCCGATTTTTTTGGGGTGAAGTCCCAAAATCGGCGTGGTTGGCTCGGGTTGCCGTAGTTAGGCGACTAATCGGCGACTAGTTTGCGATTGTCGTCGACAGTCGCGGACTAATTCGAATTTAACCACCAATATTGGGTTGCCGTCATGCGACGACATTTGCCGACAGTTGCAGCACGACGCGAACCCACGGTTGCCGTCATACTGCAACTGTTCTCAGCCGTGCTGCGACTGACGTCGAGTGGTTGAAGACAGTGGCGGCTCGTGGCTAGGGCTGCAGAGTTGCAGCACCCCAGACACTCACTGCTAGGTGTATGATTACTTTAGAGACACAGCAGAATTGATACACTACTAACAAATATATCATAATATAAAGCTATTTTATGTTATTTTATAAATATTCTCAATACGTTACAAAGTGAATTTTCATTAAAACCAGACCAAAATTTAAGTTACTTTCATATTTGCTGCACGATTCATGTCTGCGCCGCCGCCGCGTTACTTGTGAATATAATGAGCTGCAGTCGAAGCAGCTCAGTGACTCTACTCTCGTCACTCTCGTGTTTATATTGTGTATGGACGGCGTGGTTAAATCGGGCTTTCTTTAATTACCCTATGACGATGGAAAAGCGAGTGAAGTATTTGCAAAACATCAACTTTTCCCGGCCGACATAAAAGGAAAAGATTGAAATAAAGTGGTACCTACTTTCTTTTCAAGTTATAAATTTAAGGGTCTGCGGGCCAGAATTAAAGGTCCCGTGTGAGCCCCCCATATTAGTAATGGTAATCTGGGTCCTCTACTTTAGTACTGTAATACTACCAACACCACCTCAGTCATTCCTTCTACCACCAACACTACCACCCAACCATCCCTTCTAGTACACCACCACTACTACCATGCCCTGAAATCCGTGAACATCAACTACAACTCATACTTGAGGTAGGTCAAGTTTGTGTATCCTACTGTTGTGTGAAGCTTGCAGTCCCTCCATTTTATTTTATCACGAGCCGCCACTGGTTGTAGATGTGGGCAGCGCTCTGGCCCATCCCCCACACCCCTTTTCAACCTTCGCTTGTGTAGTGAACCACGCCACCGATGTCGGTCACACTGTTGTGCACACACTTGCCCGCCTTGACTAGGCCACATATATTTATGTGCCTCCAGATGTCATCAGGGACGCCAGTCGCCGACCGGAGCCGACATTTGCCGTCGTTTTCCTCTGTCTATCCCATAGTGTCGGGAACAAAGTCGCAGCCAGTTGCCACCAGTCGGCAACTTAGTCCCCGACCGGCGGCAACAGGCTGCGACTCTGTTCCCGACTGGCAACATAAGCCAACCGGCTCTTGATCAGAAGTTGGCTCATGACCCCGACCTGTGTCGGCAACAGTCGCCAAGCGGTCGGCAACAGTCGCTAACTAGGGTCGCCGACCGTCCTCGTCTATCTCAGACTAAAAAAATAACGGAAATTTCATGACGATTAGTCGCAGCACGGCCCCGACTGGTCGGCGCAGGCTCGGACCCTTCGGCGACGAGTCCCAGCACAGAGCCCCAACTTTTTCTGTAAAAATGTTGAGTCACAGATCCGCCCCGAGTGTATAGAGCATGCACCACATAGTCGGGACCCCCCTCACGCCCCTCATGACTCCCATGACCCGAAGACGACTGTCTGGGCCTGACGCCAACCCACATGACGACCGGTGCCGACCACAGCATGACTCAGCAAGTCGTAACTGGTTGCCGTCGAGAGTCGTGAAGATGTGAACAGTGAATCAACCATCCACAAACCAAGCTGCAGAAGTCAGGGACTCAATAGCCTCATTGGCAATCTGCCAATTCAGCAGTACGAGCTTGTCCACGCATGTGTCCTACATTACTTAGCTTTGTGGTGAAGGCGTCAGCAAGTCGAAAAAACCACTAAAAGGAATTATTTGTCTTGAGTGATTCCAATGGTTCGTAGCAAGTTAATTCAAAATTGTGAATAGTCATCCCAGCTAACCATCACCGGTGGGCCAACGTAGGCACTAGTATATAGCGACCGCCGCCGGCGGCAAAAATTTTCCTCCGTAAGCCCGTCGATAGCTTGCTGGTGTATTTCAGACATGAAAATTTATTATAGTGAAAATCAATATGCAGAATTTTAAGAATTGAATATTTCTATGTGTAAACATTTTGATGCAACAGTAACTGTTATATGATGATCTGGATGTAGTTTTACATCATATATATATATATATATATATATATATATATATATATATATATATATATATATATATATATATATATAATATATATATATATATTATATATATATATATAATATATATATATATATATATATATATATATATATATATTATATATTATATATATATATATATATATATATATATATATATATATCAGCACAGTAATATATAGAGTATCTCAATATCGGTATCATCACTATTATTAGGTCTGTTCAACCTATTACACTTTTTATAGAAGTTTTTATATAAGTTTAAAGAAATGATCAAATAGATATTTCGGTGTATTTCAAATATTTTCAGCTTATCAGGAACACCCAGAGAGACATAGAAATAAAGATGAGACACATAGGTAGGAGTTGACATGGAAAACGTTACCAGTTAGAGTCCCTTTTTCCCTTATATCAACCATTTACAACATATTAACAATACCCAATGCAGCACATAATAAAGAGTAGATATAGAGGGTGGAGTTAACTTGGAAAACATCATCATGTAGAGTTAGATAAAGCGTGGAGATTCATAGGAATAGAAAATATTTGAAATTCCTTTCCAGCCATCAATGTACTACACTGCCAGACGTAGGATTTACACCATTATGAGACTGAAGGAAATATGCATGAACTTAATATTCACTTAAACTCGTCGCCATTTAATAACTTTGCGAGACAACTTTTAACATTGTTACGACCACTTCATTAACTATCTTTCTTTTCTTTTTTCTCCTCGTTTTCCTCCTCTTTTCACGTCCCTCCTCTTTCACTCCTGGTGGTTCAGTTGAAGCCTCACTGTTTAGTTTTTTGTTTTGAGCTTCGGTTCCGGAGGCTTCTTCTAAGCAGGGAATCTTTAGCTAGTTAGTGTGACTTGAGCCTTCATACCATACAATGAATGGTATTACTAGTGTGACCTGTGCCGGATTTTAGCAGCCTTTTCCTCCTATTTTCATAATTGTGAGTATTGCCGTGTTATTTTGTGTGTGCCCGTCTTTTGTGTTTAGCGTTAGCGTGTTTAAGATTCAAGCCGTGTTTTGATGCGCCTCACGTATATTTAAGTTTTATTCTTTGGGGGTTCTGGTTTTCACACTTGTTTTTACATATACACTGACACTCTACATACAAGTGATACACCTTTGTTTAAGTTTAGTTAAGATTAGTTTTGTGTTTTTAGTGTCGACTCGCGTCTGTGGAATTTTTTTTTTTTTTTTTTGCTTATTAAATTTATAAATGTTCAAGTATCTTTTTTTTTTGTTAACTTCTTTGTCCCTCCAGTTTATTTTCTTTATTCATTTTTATTTTTGGTTACGCGGCTCGGACCTGGTTTGATTTAACTTTGCCGTCGTAACATGGAGCATATCAATAGAAGCGGAATTGTATTAGCTTTCTATTGATATATTTAGTTTTCTGATAAATTAATTAGCACTATTCATAAATTAGCGTTAACAAAATAAATAACATCATCAATCGGGTTATTTTCCCGATTGATGATGTTATTTATTTAGTTTACGCTAATTTATGCATGGTGCTAATCCATTTATCAGAAAACGAAATATATAGGTAAATAAATAACATCATCAATCGGGAAAATTACCCGATTGATGTTATTTATTTAGTTAACGCTAATTTATGCATGGTGCTAATTCATTTATCAGAAAACGAAATATATCAATTGAAAGCTAATAAAAGTCCACAAATATTGATAGGCTCCATGTTAAAAGTTGTCTCGCAAAATATTAAATGGCGACGAGTTTAAGTGAATATTAAGTTCATGCATATTTCTTCAGAGTCTCATAATGGCATGTATTTAGTCTGTTTACGGTTTTTTATTTTATAATATTATAGAACAAACATTTACGAAGACAACTATAATCATTTATACTGATAGACATATATTTGGTAGGGGGAAATTACCATAAGCGGGCAAACACGGGCAGCAAGTGGAGATTGTTGGTTCTCTACGCTCGCATCTCCCGTGTCTGTCGCCTGCACAACAAAGGATGTGACGTCACGTGCAAGGAACCTGTCAACAAGTCTGTTAATAAACATTCACCTCCGCGCATGTGCAGTTCGCGTTTTCTTTTGTTGGTAAACAAAGATGGATTGCACGGAATACAGAGACTGCTGGTAATGCGACACCGGGAGGGTGAATCTGGCGATCGCGAACCAGCTCGCGTGGACAAGACCATGGGTGAATGACACACAATACACACACACATACACACATACACACACACACACACACACACACACACACACACACACACACACACACACACACATGGTACTCCGTAGTGTAGTAATGTAGCACGCTCGGCTCATAACCGAGAAGTCCAAACCCATGTCCCTGTCCACCCAGCAGTGAATGGGTACCGGGTGTTAGCCTGGGGTTTGTCAACCGCCTCCCGGGGTGGTGGCTTCCCCCAACAAAAGCACTAAGGTTTTGATGATAAAATGTAATATGGAACGGGGCCATACGAGTGTAGTTTTGGCCCTGTAAAATACAACTGTGTAGATTAGTATTAGTATTTAGTATTATTGGTGTTCAATTTGTTTAAACCCGGGTTTTTCTGTGTTCTGTGTTCTGTATACTTGATGTCTGGTCCGGGAAAACCCCTGGTTAATTACCCCTCAGGCCCACGCCTCTCTTTTTAAGCCTTCTCCCTCGTCCTTCCCTCCCCTTTTCAGGGCGAATCACCATGATTCTACCGACTGCCCTTTAAAGGGATTAGGGTGTCGGTGTGGTCTTGAGTATCTTGGCTCTTTTAAAAAGGATGTCTCTTGTAGAGACGGGGACACTTAAACACAGCCCTCGGTACCAGAAAAACTCCCAAGCCTTCAAGTCCAAGTCTTCAAATCCACGGCAGGAGAACTAAACCACCCGCGAGTACCTTACACCAACCTTACCTGTTACCTTTTTCCCCCAAGTTAAAAAACCACTATCAACAAGTTACTGTTTCTGCTCACCCTAAAAGGCATACCAAAAGACATTTAACATGGTGACGCAATGGGATTGGTAAAAAGGTTATCATTCTTGACTTCCACGCCACACCACCTTTCCACGTGCGCTCCACCCTGCCGTCCACTACCCACCACGTGACGCCCCACCCTGCCGTCCACCACCACATCCACGGACGCTCCAGCCTGCCGTCCCCCTCCCATCCACGTGACGCTCCCACCCTCCGTCCACCTCCACACCCAGGACGCCCCAGCCTTCCGTCCACCCCCACACCCCACGGGGGACGCTCCATGCCTTCCGTACCCCCACATCCCGTGACGCTCCACGCCTGCGTCCACCACCACACCCTGACGCTCCATGGCTGCCGTAACCACCCATCCACGTGACGCTCCACGCCTGCCGTCCCCCCTCAAACCCACGTGGCTCCTGCCTGCCGTCCACCACCCCACCCCGTGACGCCCACGCCTCCCCGTCCATCCCAACATCCACGTGACGCTCCACGCCTGCCGTCCACCTCCACACCCACGTGACGCTCCACCCTCCGTCCCTCCCACATCCACGTGACGCTCCACGCCGCCTTTCCACTACCACATCCACGGGGGACGTCCACCCGCCTTTCCACCACCACCCACGTGACGCTCCACGCCTGCCCCACCCCCACACCACGGGGACGCTCCACGTTTTGCCGTCCACTACCACATCCCGTGACGCTCCCCCCTGCCGCCCACCACCCAATCCCGTAGCCCATCCCGCCGTCCACCCCACATCCACGTGACGCTCCATATAAAGTCGGATATTGTAGAGACTTATCTGGTATGATTAAATTGGTACTTCCAGCTTTGTACACATTTATTTAGAGTCCGTAAGGAGCTTAGAGATTAAAACCCAATCAATGAATATCTTGAGCCACCCAGGGAGTGTGGAGGGGCGAGTGAGCAGAGCGTGTTTGTAGCGTGATGTCGAGGTTTTTCTCTCCCCCCCTGGTTCGGTTCCTTTTTCTATCCTCGGTGGAAGTGTTGTTTTCCTTTTTTGTTCTTGAAAAGGGGATTAACACTCCCCAAATGCTGTTTCCCATACAAAGTCCTTTTGGGCCATTTGGATAAAGCTTGTGAATGCGCTAGAAGGGTTTCCCCACGGGACAAAAAGATGAGGGAAAAGATAAAACCGTAAAATTATATATATTTTTACATAGAAAATTAATTATTGTTTATAATGTTTCTAAAATACACTGATTCTTTTGATGTTAGTACATGAAAAATTTTGTATGGTATTGTAGTATTTGTTACACTTGTGTGTAAAGTTGAATTCAATAATAATAGTGATGCAATTAAATAAGTTAGGAGTGATAATACTAAACCATTGCTCGGGCCGTAATAATTTGTCCTCAAATTAGTCAATAAGAATTAGTGGGGAAATAAAAAATGGAAAACCCTAACAAAAGGGAAATACATATATAAAATATAAACTAAAAAACCCCCCAAAGCATAATTCCTATCGCAAAAAAGTGGGTAAACTCGAGCTAAATACACAGAAAAAATGGAAAACAATGGATTACATGAGTTAAAACATCAAGAAAATAAATGGCCGAGAAAAAATTAATACTGTATTGTCATATAGTGTGGGTAAATCCATAATGTAAATTCACTTTTAATAAGTTAAGTGTAATTTTGTAGCAAGTGTCGGTACCGTAGCTGTGCAGCAAACTCAACTGTCAGCAAAGGTAGCTGTAAAAATTACAGGGAAAAATTAAAAAACTTAAAATTTCAAGTAAGAAATTGTAAATTAAATTTTTCAAGTAAACTTTTTAAAAACCCTGAATAGTCAAGTAATGAAAAGGGCTCGCTGATGTGACTTTGCTGGGGGTTTGTAAAAAAATATATGTACCACAGTAAATACTGGTCAAAAAAGAATGTAAGGGCTGTAGACATAAAAGGAAAAAAAATTGACAAGACCTCGCCTGATACAAATCTGTGTGGGTTCCATGGGGGTAATTGGTGTAAGTAACCTAGTAATATGAAAATTAATTAATATGTAATAGTAAAAAAGGATAATAAACAAAGGTAAAAAACATCGCTGGAACACATTAATGGGTTGCTTTGGTGAGGCAAAGCTAAGTTTGCCAAAAATTTCAAAAATTAAAATAATGAAAAGTTATTGGGAAAAAAAATTGACATCAGGAGTGTAAAAATGACGGGCAGAGAAACTGACTGAATTATTATTCGACATTGGCGAACAATGTTATGGAGAAAGGGTTTACTGTGTCAATAAATATTTTCGAGGTCTGTATTAAGACAAGTAGTCATTCGTAACTTCTCGCGAGTTTGAATTTGTTGAAGAAATGATACATGGTTAGTTAGTTGTCATAGGAAATAAATGTGACAGAAGTATTTAAAGATATGGGGGATCGTACGTCACGTACACATGCAGATGTGTAAAGATTTATAGAGTAACTTTTTGTCATGCAATATACCTAGTTTAATATTTTTTGTAAGTACACAATCCTATCATTCAATAGGATCGTGGTACAACAGGAATAACGAAGTAAATCATTCCTGTAGTGAATGTAATTCTTATACAAGTTATGCATGCAGTTTTTTTATCATGCAGTAATAGAAAGGAATTAATTCAAGGAAAAATATGTAATTTATGCAACAAATAAGTGTGTTAGTTTTTCATGCAAATAAATAATGTATGGTAACAATAAGTGGTTAGTATGTATGTTAATACATAACAATGTCATGCAAGAAATTAATGTTTTTAAACTTTAATGCGTAAAGAATTCCTTTAAATGGGGAAATTAAGTAAATAATGTCATGCAATGAAAAAGTGTGTAAAAATTTCCCTTTTTCTTTGGGAAAAGTAAGTCAATAATTATATGCAACAATCCCCGGGCGAAACAATTCCTTGAATTGGGGAATGTAAGTAAAAATTTATATAATCTATGCACGTGGTGCAACTTTAACAGTTAATAAAGTTTTCAATGTGAAGAGATGTAATAGGTTATCTAGGTTCTGCTATCCATTAGAGTTTATGTGAAGAGTTAAAAGGAAAAACTGGAAAACCCTATATCTTTCTACTAATTGGTCAGAAAAATGTACAAAACCCAAAAAAAAAATCGTAAAAACTTTCATAAATGTTAAGTTTTTCAAAAATGAAAAAATAACATTGGCTTAGGTGTTGTGTGACCTTCCCTAAAAAGAAACAACAAAATTTAAAATTCAAAATACATGGAAAATTTTTAAAAATCATCGGGTGAGCTGATAAAAATGTAATGAATTAAATGGTGGGGAAGGAAAATGACACTACTTTTTTTGCGTGTGTGCCCAAATTTTTGAGGGTATTCATTTGTAGAGTATTTGTGTCTCATTAATACGGGTGGTCCGTGTTTTAGTTTTGGGCATGGCAATTTTCCCCTGTATCTAATCCTCTGCTATCGTTTAACCGGGTCAATATGGACTGTCTTTGCATGGTTTTTATAATATGCGGATGTTATTTTGGTGCCCAGTTAAATGGAAATGACCCTGTAAGGTCCTTAAAATGTAGAATCTAACTTTGATTTTAATTGTTTTCCCTGAAAGTAACTACATACCTTAAAATTTGGCTTTTTTTGCTGTGTATGGGCTTTGGTATTTAATCATGTCCTCTTGGAAAAATTCAATAGGTCTTTTTACACGCTTGTATTTTTTTTAAAACAGCACTCTTACGTTACGAATATCAAAAAATTATTGGCTGTACTCTGCTCTAAAAGAGTGAAAAGGATTTTTTGTCTTCCCCAAATAAAATGAAATTTGGTGTTTCACCTGTGGATTGGTAAGGAAGATTTTTGTGGCAGATATTTTGGGGCATCCATTCATCCCAGTGGGAATATATGGTTGAGCTAATGACTTCAGGAGTTGTATAATTTCCTTTTTTGTCTTTTACCATGCCTTTGCTGTAGGGTGAAGCTAGTTATGTTCTTTTGTTTATGTTGAAAATTTTGCAAATTTCAGTGATAATTTTATTTTTTTAAAACTCGGTACCTTGTCCAAGAAAATGTGGATGGGTATTAAATTTTAAAAAAATTTTCACCGTAGTGTTTTAGCAACTGTTAGACCCTTTTTGTCCTTTAGGGGAAAAACCAAAACTAAAAAACCTAGAAAAATGATCAATGGTTATAACATTTTGGGAAAACCCCAGATTCTGTTAGTGGGAGTTTTTTAGAAAGTCAAGGCTTTTGTTCCCAAGTCCTTTAGGTGTAGGTAAGGTAGCTAGGGCAGGTTTACCAACAAACCCCTTGTTTCAGCGATGACGGGATTTTTATTATATGAGCAAAAAATATCTCGGCGCATGAATGGCCAAAAGTATTCCAAACGTGTTTTGGTCAAACTCTATCTTTCCCTGGGTGACCTGCAGGTAGAATCATGAAAAAGGGGAAAAAAAACGGGTATAAGTGTTGAAGGGACTATCAGCTGTTTTAACCTGGCGTTTAGGGTTTCCTGTCCTGTCGTGAATATGATCTCGCCCAAAAAGGGTTTTATTGTAGCCTAAATCATAAGGGGACAGGTAATTTTTGGCAATTGGTACATCACCTGACCCAATATAAAAGATGGGAGCACAGAAGGAATCATTTTGCTGTTTTTTTTCAATGTTGGGAATAGCGATCGGTTTTCATGTTTTTGGGGTTCAGGGGTTGCGGTTAAAAATGCAAAATTTCGTGATAAAGAATCAGAAAGAAATTGACTTTGCCTGGAGATACTCAAATTTTGGGTGGAATTTTTAGTATCGTCGGCGCCCAAAAAGTGCTAATTTGCCTGACAGTTTTTCCCGAATTGAAAAAATTCTACTACAGGGCATGGTCTGTTTTTAAACAAGAAGTTATACCCCTAAATTAAAAATTTAAATGCTTTCAAAGACCATACGACCGCCAGAGCTTCCTTTGGGTGGTTGAATAGTTTTCGCTCTGCGGGATTAAGGTTCTGCGGGGTAAGTAATGCACGCCATTTACCTCTATTCCTTTGCATCGACAGCACCAAAAGGGCCACATTGAGCATCAGTGAA
This sequence comes from Chionoecetes opilio, assembly GCA_016584305.1. Classification (NCBI taxonomy): domain Eukaryota; kingdom Metazoa; phylum Arthropoda; class Malacostraca; order Decapoda; family Majidae; genus Chionoecetes; species Chionoecetes opilio. The sequence goes on from JACEEZ010017058.1 coordinate 290,346, forward strand.
GAGTGTAAACTGACGTGTATAATCTGGGTAAGCAAGGATGGGGCATCAACAACAATGCCTTTTAAACTAGAAAAAGCTTGCTCTTGTGGAGCTTCCCATGAAAAAAATTTTAACTTTTTTTAAAAAGGATGGATAGTGGACTGCAATTGTGAAAAAATCCATGATAAATTTTCTTAAAAACCATGGGCCCAAAAAACTTCTGAGGGCTTTGACATTCTTAGGGGTGGAAAATTTATCATTTCATCGACCTTAAAGTGGTAGGTGTGTAAGCCGTGGATCCAAAAAGACCCAAGAAAGAAAAAAATTTTTTTTCATAGGAACATTTTTTTAGTTTAACCCTTTAAAATTTCATCTTTAAGTTTAGAAAGTACTCTGTCTAGTGTTTGAGGTGAGAGTTTGTGTCGGGGGTCAAATAATTATGTCGTCCAGGAATGCAAAAACTTTTCTCCTAGTAATTCCGAGAAAATAGTGTTTTTTAAATATTTAAAAAATAAAGGTGACCCCGCTATTCCAAATGGTGCTTTTTTAAAGCGTAAGGCCTGAGGGGGTACTGAACGCGTGAGGTCCTTGTACCTCATCTAATGGGACCCGCCATATCCCTGAAAGGGCCATGTAGAAACCTTTTTTTCAGGAAACCCATGGAATCAAATATCCTGCATCTGGTAGAGGAACCTGGTTCTTGACAAACATCATTGAGGGGCCCATATCTACGACCGGGCGCCAATCGCCGTTTTTTTAGGGTCAAAAAAAAATGGAAAATTTCCCTGGGGGGTGGATTTCAATAACACATCCTTAAAATTTTATTAACCAGCCATCAAGTTAGACCCTTTTTGAGGGGGGGGAACCCATATTGGGGAAAGTAGATAGGTTGTGTATCGGTACAAAAAGGAATGTGAGTGTTTAAGGTTGTCGTACCAAGAAACACCTTTAGGCAATTGGTCATGTTTTCAGTTAGGACTTGCAATATGCTTGTTGACTCTGGAAAATCCAATCCGCTAAGGAAGGATAAGTGCATCCCGTACACACTGTACATGTCAGTGGCAGGGTCTCCATTGAAAAAATGGGAACTACTGGCAAGTCGCAACAGGCCCACGGCCCTTGGGGTGCTACGGAAATCGGCTAATTCGTTCCTGTGGCGCTTTTGGTGCACGGTGATATTATGAATGTACTTTTATAATGCCCCCGGCGTTAAACTGCACAAAGCTGATTTCCTGAAAAGAGTATTCACTCGTACTATTACTCAAACATATAGCTTTGCAAAACATCATTTACACCCGCAAGTTTTAGAGGGAAACCAAAAGAATTCGCGACCATTTAGGGAAAAAGTCTTCACTAAAACGCCGGGGTGTGTTCAGAACTTCGAAGGACAGAGAACAGTAGGGGTAGAACGGGGAAACAGTTTCCCCGGTTATCAGTGAAATTTTTACACTGTGAGCTTCACCTGTGATGGCCGCTCGGGCCGCTATTTAAATTTCATTTACGTTTAAATTTTTAGGGTTGCACTATTGCAGAACTAAAAGTTGACTGGGGAAGGGTTTTTTTACTTCGGGGATATATGTTCCATAATACTAATCCCGTGTAAATGCGGACAAAACTTCAATGCTTTATCTCGCATTTTTGAAAAACCCTTTAGGAGGGCGCAGGGAATGATAATCCCTGTGAAAAATGGAAACAGATGGGGGGTTTCAGGAAATTTTTCAAATTTTAAGGGAAGCCAAACTTTACCAAAGACAGGGGGAAATTTTTTGCTATCTAAACCGTCGTTGATTGACGGAGGTTCTAAGAATAGGACAGTTTGTTTTTATTTCGTATACTCAGTGTATCTATGTCCATAATATTTGCCCTGCAACTGTGTCCATAAAAGCATAATTGCTTGTCTTTGTGAATGACAGGTACAGTGAGAACTTTATATAAAATAGATGTACCCCATAAAACCCCATCTAAGTTATTTACATTTGCGTAATGTCACTACGAAGGGACCCTGTAAATGTTTGTTCTGTAGAGAGCTGTAATGATAGGCTTTAAACCTTTTCCGGATGGGTAAAGGAAATATTTCTTTACTATGTTTAAACCCGGGGGAAACCTGTATTACATTTTCATTGGTGCGTCACATGAAAAACAGGGGTAACGTAGGGGGTTGGTATTGGGGCCTAAACCTTTCCCCCGTGGCGGGGGGGAATGCGTGGCTTGTCTGCGTCTCAAATAAAGGCATTGGTCAGAGTTTTGACCCAGGGAAATTTTGATATACCAATACTGTTTCTTTTAAAAATACGTATCTGTTTTAGTCTATTATCAAAATGTGACGAGTATGGCCCGGAACTTTACAAAAAAAACCCCAAAAAAGCTTTTACGTGGAATTATAGCTACATAACGTTGATAACGTCGCTTCACCGATAGGTGGGGGTAAAGTTATGTTTCTTATAGCAAGAAGAATATCTACTCCCACCTTTTGTTGTAGGGGAAAAATTGTGAGAAGAATGCGGTCTACACTTCGCCCCTAATATGAGGGATAGATGTCTGTTTGTTGTGCACAATGATTTTAAATCTCTGACGGAGTCTTTAATGATTTTCGTAGTAGCCATTGTAAAATTAATGTAAAACATGTTAAAAAGCACTATAAAATTTCTTACGTTTAAAATTTTCCGTAAATGTGTGTTTAGAGTGAAGTCACTGTGTGAGAAATAATTAAGAAAGATAAAGTACACTTGTGTATACCTACAACTGTATAACTGCCCAAAACTGTATAATTCTTAGGTTTGCTACTGCATAGGTGAATGATTAGGTGAGGGCCTGGTAGGTGAAAGATGAAAACCACAGGGTTGGGTGCCAGGATGACGGATGATACAGTCGCTGGAAATACAACCGGTAAAGAGTTCACATTAGAAAAATATAACTATTAGACTACCAAAAAAGAAAAATAAATTTATACTCAGACAGTTGTGTAGTGTGGCAGCGCTTAAGTCCCTAGGTGAGGGGCTGGGGGTGGGTAGCAAGGTAGTGGTGGGGGGTTGTCAAGGGCGCGGGGGGCATGGAGGTGTTTTGCAGGATGGGGGGTTAGTAAAGCGTTATACGCTCGGAAATAGAGGGTGTTAGGGGGGTTTTTTGTGTTCTGTCCGGGGGGGTGAAGGGTGTTTTTGTTGCTTTGTCGCTTTAAAAAGGGATTAAGTTAGGTTGGGTGATTATTGGTTGCTTGGTTGCGGTGGGCCATAATGGGAAAATCTTTTTCTTAGGGTTGGAAAAATTAGAGCCGGGAGACTGAGATGTCGTTTCCTGGCAGCGATGGGTGGGGGCAGGAGTTTCGCGTCGACCTCGGGCTGCGGCGGAATCGTGATCAAACGAGACGAGTGTGTCCGTCTCTCCACTTCTGAGCTGTGGACTCGTAGATTCTTTTAGGTATTGCTGCGTGTAGGAGTGGTTGTTGATTGTAGTATTTGAATATGCAGTTGCCGGGAAGCCGTGGGGGTGTGCAAATTTTTGTGATTCTATTGATTTTAGATTCTTTGCGGCTTGAGGAGTTGATTTTAGTGTGAATACTTGTAGTCTGGCTGGGTTGTGCTTGTAGTTTTTGGCTTGTAGACTGGTGGGGAATTTTAAAACTGCGTTATGTGTTATACGTACGCTGAAAATCGTCACCCCGCTTATGTCCCATTTATAAATCGGTAATTTTTAGAGACTTACTGGTAGGTTAAATTGGGGTTTTAGCTTGTAACATTTATTTTAAACCAGTAAGGAGCGAGAGATTTCAACCAAGTACAATGAATATCTTGAGCAAGCCAGGGAGTGTCGGTGGGGCGAGTGACAGACGTGTTTTGTAGCGTCGAGTCCAGGTCTTCTCTCCTCCCGGCTTTTGTTTTCCCTTTTTTACCTCTTTGGGAAATGTTGTTTCTCCTTTGTTTATTCTTGAATAATGGGGTTTAAAACTGCACAATGTGACCCCTACAACAGTCCTTTTGGCCCCCACTTGGGTCAAACGTTGTGAAAGCAAGCTAAATGGTTCCCACGGACGAAAGATAGCAGGAAAAAAATAAAGTATAATTATATATACTTTACATAATATAAATTATATTTTTTTAAAAGTTTTAAAAATCACGATTTTTGTTTTTAAGTACATGAAAAAATAAATGTATGGGAGTTTTAGTACTTGTTACACTTGTTGATAAAAGTTGTAATTCAATAATAATAGTGATGCAATTAATATATATGTTAGGAGTGATAACTGACTACATCCCCCTGCCCTCCACCACCACATCCCGTGACGTCCATGCCTGCCCTCCACCCACCACATCCACGTGACCCCACGCCCGCCCTCCACCTCCAATCCACGTGACGCTCCTGCCTGCCGTCCACCACCACATCCCGTGAGGGCCCCCGCCGCCTCCACTCCACATCACGTGACGCCCACGCCCGCCCTCCACCACCACTTCACGTAGCTCCCTGCCTCCGTCCACCACCAATCCACGCGCTTGCCCCCTTCCACCTGTTACCTCTCCAAACATTCGTTCACAAAGGCAACAATATTCCCTACTCCCACTGACAAAATTTTGATACAAATGTTTTCGTTACAAGGCAACAATATTCCACTGCACTCCTACTGAAAATCTCGTACAAGTGTTTTCGTTTACAAAGGCAACAATATTCCACATGCACTCTACGACAAATCTCTGATACAAGTGTTTTCGTTCACAAGGCAACCCAAATTTTCCCCATGCCCTCCCATGACAAAACTCGATACAAGTGTTTTTTGTTCCAAGGCAACAATATTCCATGCATCCTTGACCAAAAACCGATATAAGTGTTCTCCATTCCTAGTTCTCCCCCTTTCAATGCCCAACCCAAAATTTCCCCTCCGACCATGTCGTCGTTCCCCTGGGCTTTTTCCCTTCAAACGAAAACGTAAGACTTTCGTCGCTATGTAGCCCAGACGCTTCTACGTCTAATAAAAACCCCTCCACTCCCAAATAACCCCCCCTTTTTTTTTT
>JACEEZ010017059.1:0-10461 GCA_016584305.1 Chionoecetes opilio
TCAACCCGCTCCCTGGATCCTCCCTGAGCTGGGGTGATGTCAAGTGATTTTTACAGATAGATATACATGAAGATAGATAGACAGTATGGATGGTAGCCTACCATCCATACTGCTGGGTACGAAAAAGGTTCAATACAGGGAGGTCCCGAAGATACGAGCAGTTAGGTTCCACCTGGCATACTCGTAAAGCGAAATCTCGTATAACGAAACACATAACTAATGGTAAAACATAGGTTTGGTTCCAGGACCCCATCAATTGAAGAAAAAAAACAAAAACAAAAAAACATGTTTTTCAAGCTAAAATAAACTCTTAACAAACACAACAAACACACAGCGTCTATATTACCCACACTGTACTACCTATTCTGTAGAAAAAGCATTCTGTAAGAGAAAATAGCACACAAAATAACATAACTGCACATTAATTAAACAAAACATGCATAACAAGCAAAAAAGACGTTGTAATGTATGGGACGCTGCGTGATACAAGAGAAGGTAGTGTAGCGGTCCCATGGTTGGGGCTGCACACCTGCTAATTACCCCTAAAGGTCAGGCCGTGCCATATGCTTAATTACCCTTCAGATCACGCCTTGCTAGGGGTGACCTGACTGCAGTCCCAAGGTTGGGGCTGCACACCTGCTAATTACCCCTAAATGTCAGGCCGCACCATATGCTTAATTACCCTTCAGGTCACGGCTTGCTAGGGGTGACCTGACTGGGGTCAACCAAATCCCCCTTTGTCCAGCCCGGGAGTGGTAGGGCGCGCATTTTGAGCTTGATAATTTTACTCACCCCAGTTTGAATGTCGTATCATTGGATTTTCGATCTCGTATATTGAAAATAGACCCTAATTTACACATCTCGTATCATCGGATTCTCGTATACCGAATGCTCGTATAACGGGACCTCCCTGTATAAGTACGGAAATAAAAATTGGAACTTTCGTACCGTACCGAACTTGAAGAAATATATTGAACCGTACTTTTATCCCATAAATTAACGTACCATACCATAACGAACTACATGCCCTGGCGGCGGGACGTAAACATCAGAGCATGTGGACAGATTTGTTGATATGAATGTCTCATGGTATTTGAAATACAGGGAGGTCCCGAAGATACGAGCAGTTAGGTTCCACCTGGCATACTCGTAAAACGAAATCTCGTATAACGAAACACATAACTAATGGTAGAATATAGGTTTGGTTCCAGGACCCCATCAATTGAAGAAAAAAAACAAAAACAAAAAAACATGTTTTTCAAGCTAAAATAAACTCTTAACAAACACAACAAACACACAGCGTCTATATTACCCACACTGTACTACCTATTCTGTAGAAAAAGCATTCTGAAAGAGAAAATAGTACACAAAATAACATAACTGCACATTAATTAAACATAAAACATGCATAACACTCACAAGTGGTAATGTTGTGTGGGGAGACAGGAAGCTGGCACGTAGCCAGCCGAGTCCCTTTTTTTCTCTCTCCGAGGCTCGAGAGAAAAACAGCGTTGACTGCGTTTGCGGGATGACGTGGTTTAGAGTTCTTCTTCCTCCCCTTGATCAAGTGGGAAGAGGAAAGATCCTCTGGTGCTAGCCGGTTGTGATAAAATAGACTCGGAGGGTAGGGTAGGTAAGTGACAAGGGAAGGGTGTGCAGAACCTCTTCACTTCCCACCAACTCGTCTCTGCACATCATGATCATTGTACATCACCAGTATGTGAATTTTTTGTAGGCCACATTGTCGTACCGAGCCACTATCTTATCATACTATTTTCAGATTGATTACACTGTCGACCACCAAAAATGTTTTCTGAGGTTTCATTGTGTGTGTGTTGGAAAAGCATTTTCGCTGCTTGTTATAAAATGGCATTGCCTTTTTCTCTCAGGCCAACGTATAGTTTTTTTGATAACATATCGGCATTTTATAAATTTGTAATAGCTATTATAATTATTTACTATATAGTAATATCATATAATTAAATGCGAACACAATCCCCCTACTTAATATATATTACTCGTGAAATTAAATTCTGGTGTGGCCTGCGGCTTATTACGGACTTAATGGTACATATCTGGCAAAAAAACACTAATACTTAACATTCTTTTCCAAATATTCCGAAAATGTGCCCAATCTTGGAAATAGCGCGCGAAAATTATTCCAAATCACGTAATTTTGACTTCTATAGTTACCTTTATATATCACTATAGTAATATATATATATATATATATCTATATATTCGTTTTATTATATATATATTTATCATATATTATTTATATATAATTTATATATTGTTATGTTGGAACACACTTCGCAGATTTTTTTGAGAGAAAGCATTGCGGCCTCGTTGTGCGAAGAACATCAGATCTAAGACTGTTCTTCAGAAAAACAGTCAAGGATCTGAATTGGTATTAATATACATAATGAATCAAATCCTATACCCTAATCACACAAAAGTACTCACCTTCTCCATAGTAGAAAGCAAACTGGCCAATCAGAAGTTGGTTTCTGTACGATTTGCCTTTCGTTTGGCAGGAGGCAGCTACTTTCAACGTTGTAAGCCGTCAGGCATAGTCCCACATCATGTTGGTATCTGATCGTCCTTGGTAATCGTGTTTCCATGGTGGCAATGTCCTGGTGGAAACGTTCCCCCTGCTCATCACTGACCGCGCCAAGATTCGTTGGGAAGAAAATCCAGATGTGAATGGAAAAAAGTGGATTTTGAGTGACTCCGAGCCCACGCAGGGTAACTCTTCAACATGTCATTTACAATTCCTCATAATTCGATGCTCGAACATTACCTAGGTAGTTCTTTAGAACAGCCAAAAAGCTCTTCAGCAGCTTTTTTCCAAGGCAGTTATGCTCGTTAACAACGTCATCATCATTGAGAGTTTTGACGAATTTGAGGCCATTGGAAACCTGCCTTACTATTGGATTCAGCATACAGTGCGTTCACAAACTTTGCTAACAATACTGAAAGCAGCACCATTTTTGATCGCATCCTTCACAAAAAAGATTTTCATTAACCGCAAGTTTCAGATGCAAGTACTACCTTTTCACTGGGGGGGGGGGGGGGCCAAGAGGTTTGTACATACAGTGTGAACCTGCAGGTGTGAGTCCTTCGGTCGTTGCTGGCCAGTCCTTTTGTTTGTTGTAATGTTTGTGCTGTGCTGCTCTACAGTCTCAACAAACAAACGAAAACCCATGTGTTTAGTGTACCTAACTGGAGTCCCTAGAAGCCAGGAGCTTACTTCAGGTCCCCAACACCCCCCCAAGAAAATTCCACTATGTTCTTCATTATTTAACGGCAGATAACAAAGGTCTATCATATTTGTCATCAAGTTTTCAGCTCATTTCACGGCCTATAGCGCGTTGGAACACCTCAGAAAGCTTTTTTCCTTTATGCAGAAGAACGGCCTTTAGCGTGTTTTTTTCGCTGAATCTAAATGAGACATCCGCCACTATCTCTTATCATAAGTGTGAAGACTCACAAAAGTGTTGTCCCATGAGCTGTGTCCACATCAAAGCATTAACGAGCGTGTTTCCATCTTGGGAAGAAGCTTGAAAGTTCTTTATGTCTTACGACGAAACGTGTTGATACGAACTGCTCTTCTCTGTAGCAAATTCCATTCCTTGAGAAAGCACGAGAATCCAAGGACTTCACTTTTCTCCTTGGGGTATCTATCTAGGCTCCCCTAGCAATTTTCATGTAGCATTTCCTGATTGTGTGATGAATTTGGGCTCTCTCTGCGTGACTGCCATTTCTTTGCAATAGTCTGTCTCCATGGGAATTATCCTCCTCGTTCGAATCTGATTCACTTATAGCACTTGCAATTGAACATTTGGAACTGGGAGCATCTAGGACCAAGACATGTGGCACCAGGCCTTATGGCATAGGTACGTCCATGATACCGATTTTAGCTCGCATTTTTTACTGTGATATCCCTTTGATGTTAGGTGTAGGCAGAAGTAGCAAGTCCTGTACTGTGACTCCTTTTGTTCCGATGACTTTGGCAATCTCAAGCTAGTTTTGTTGTAGCCCAACATTGGGTTGGGCGAAGTGCCATGCCTGATGGCCGGTTGCGCACGCATCCGACTCATTCAAGTGGTTCACACATGGGGTTGCATGCCTATCTTGTGATGTGTGGCCCACTTCTTATCTGGATCACCTATAGGCACGTGAATAATGCAGATAGTCTGCTTTAACATTCTGTTGTAAGAGGTTTCTTCAGACTGTCAGGGTAATAAATTCCACATATTAACAAAAACTAGTCCGTGCATCACACAGTTACATCGCACGGCGGCTTCCACTCACAGCCCGGTACAAGGACTATATTACGGTAAACCAACTAAAATTAGGATCCACTAAATCAAACGCTATCATACTGCACAGAAAACGAATATGTTTTCAAACATATGATCAATAGCTGTCCAATCAGTAGGTAAAAATGTGTAACATTGATGGGTTGGCTCCGAAGATTACGTTCCAGCAGGATCTTGGTTACGTTCACCTGCTACATTGTAAAGTCGAAATTCTCGTATAACGAAACCACATACTATGGTAAACATATAGCTTTGGTTTCCAGGAACTAATCTAATTAAAAAAAACAACGAGTTTTTTCAAGCTAAAATCTAAACTATAGTGCAAACACTAATCCACACACCCGATCGCGGCTCTCCACCGGGGTGCAGCGTCCTATATTTACCCACACTGTTACTTACCTATTCTGTAGAAAAGCATTCTGACAAGAGAAAATAGCATACACTCAAAAAGATAACTATAACTGCACTTAATTAAGCATAAAACTCGCATTAACAAGCAAAAAAGCACTTGTACTGTAGGGGACACGGCCTGCTTGAATACAACAAGGGGTATTGAAGATGTCCTAAGATGTGCGGGCAGCACACCTGGGCTAAGTTACCCCCTAAGGATCAGGCCGCGCATATGCTATACTTACCTTCAGTCATTGATTGCTGTCCCAAGGTTTGGAGCCTGCACACCTGGACTATTTACCACTAAGGTTAGCAAGGCCGCTGCCTACGCTGCTTAAAATTAACTTCAGCTTACTGACGTACATTTCCTTCTGCATCATCTCAAGGCTGAGAGCCACCAGCACACCACTGGCTATTACCACTAACATGTCCAGGCCCCAGCTTCCCGCGCATACCAATGCTTAAATTATCCCTCAGCTTTGCTAGTTGTGACCTGAACTTGGGGTCCAACTACTCCGCCTCTTTGTGGTCCAGTAACTGGGAGTGTAGGCGAGTAACTTTTGAACTTGATATACTTTTACTCACCCCCGTTTGAATGTCGTAGCATTGGATTTTCCGATCTCGTATATTGATAATAGACCCTAATTTACAATCTCATATCATCGGATCTCCGCCGTATACCGAATGCTCGTATAGCCGGGACCTCCCTGTGACTACACGCCTGCTAACCCCGTCGGCCAATACGCAGCGCACACACCCTACATTCCCTGATGCTCACTGCAACAAACCACACTGACGGTCAATACAACACTGCACTCCCTAAATGAGGCTTGAAAAAGAAAAAATTAAAGTTTACAATGAAAACATTGGTGAAACCTATGTCTGCTGATTTTGCCCATAGTTTTTCATGGAATTGCGTCTGGTTCGTCAAACAACTGGACTTGATAGAGTTAATTGTGAACATCAGATTCGAGTTCAGCAGGGTCAATTTACCTTATCAGCTCATTTAGTCCAAACCATATCTTCGATTTTTTTTTTGCTCGACCAATGTTATCAATCCATCCCTTAGATCAAAACATCACTATAGTCCCGTAAATGACTTTATACTTTTAGTAATAAATTGTAATTTACTTTAGTAAATAACTTCGTACATTTTACAAGGAAAGCTAGAGTACATAGGCAATCACCGACTCCACAGTAAAGTTTGTAAACCCGTACGGCTGCTGTGCCATCTATGTCGAACACAGGGTGTCCTCTTAGCTTCCTTGGTTGCGATGGGTGGTGGTACTTGCCTCGCCGCAACCCAAACCTTGTGTTGCCTTCAAAAAAAGATTCTATTTCTTGGCTTTACTCATCTCTTACACAGATAGGCCTATTTTGTTTGCATCAGTGAATCAGGCAGTGATTGTTCACGACAACATAACCATTCAGAACGCAATAGGTAAAAAAATAAAGTCATGACTGCATCTCACAAGGAGTAGTCGACTGTTTAGGTATTTTCGTGCATTGTGAATGTGTACTCTCTCCCCATATCACAAGCTACCATCGAATGATATTTAGGAAAGCTGAGCCTTCTACCATCGGTTCATAATACATGTTGTGCTATCATGGAGCATAGAGAGTTACACTAAGACTCGCTGAAATCTTAAGAATAATTTGAAGAAAAGTAAAAAGTGGTATAAACAGGTATTTTTCTTGCTTAGATTGCTTCCTCGCTGTGAAACTCCATCACTATTTTGTCACGATTCAATTTCACAAGAACAGGTTTCAAAATCCTTTATCGTTTCCGCTTCCGGTGGTATGTTCGCACGTACCAATAAGTGAAAAGAGTACGCTTGGTCAAACATGGCTAAGAAGTTAATCTACTTCTGCAAACTGGCACAGTGACGGGTGAGCCGTGTGCTCCCTATACGAGAGAGACTGTTCTCGGGGAGAGCTATCAGAAGGATCCACCCGTCAGGTAACCAGTTTGACACAGTTTAACATTCTTAGCCATTTTGACCACCTACGGCCCTTTTCTTTATTGGTACGCTGCTACCATACCACAGAAGCGGTCAAAGTATAAAGGATTTTTGAAACATAGGTATGTGCTTTAACAATTGAATGTCGACCAAAACTTATGGAGTTACAGCAGAGTTGAAGCAAAATAGCAGGAACAATATTTATACACTCTTTTACTTTCCTTCATTATCTATCATTTATGTTGTCTTCCCTGTAATTTTTTTTATGCTCATTGATATGCGAGCAATGTATTATTGAACACGATGTGTAGGCTCCGCTTCATAAACATCATCTGGTAGCTTGGTTACTCGGTAGGAGTACAACAATTTCAATGCTACTGATCTAAAACCGTAAAAAATTGATGCGCACTCCTGTGAATAGTCTCATGACTTATTTTTTTATACCCTATGAGTTTGATGTGTAGTTGTTGTTTGTTGACATCACTGCTGATTTCCTGTATGGCAGAACAAAATAGGCTATCTTGTGTGTAAGAATGAGTGCAGGCCAAGATAATATGAATCTTTTTTTTAGGCACCCACAAGGTTTTGGGTTGCGGCGAGGCAAGTACCACCACCATCGCCACCAGGAAGGCTAAGAGACACCCTGTGTCGACATAGATGGCCGCACCGTACGGGTTTCAACTTTAACTGTGGAGTCGGATTTCCTTGGACTCTAGTCTTCCTTTGATGTTAAACTCACCCCAATTTGACATGTCCGTTAGCATTGTTTTTGATCTCGTATATTGAAAATCACCCTACCGACGTGTACACAATTGTTCTTCGCATCATCGGATTACTCGTATATTCGAATGCTCGTAACGGGACCCTCCCTGTACTTGTAACAGGTAAGTACTGAGGAAGTACAACAAACTTTGTCTTTGGAAGACCATTACAGGCCCCTTACCCGGATCATGATGACGTCAGTGACCGAACGACGATACACAGAGGTGAAGGGTAGCGTAAAGGGGATATTATTCCCGTGGAACGAACAGAGCAGCGTGGACGGTCGATCAGAGGTCCGTGCGAAGACAGGGGATCCCCCGTGTCTTCGTGCCGACCTTCGTCTCTGCTCTTGGTTCCGAAAACTATCTCCAAAAAAAAAGCGCCAAGAACAAGAGAGCCCAGAACCCCCTTTTACGCATCCTCGAGTTTAGTGCTATGCCTGTGAGGAAGCAAGCGCGAAACTCGTAGGAGCGGTGTACTGTAACTTGCACAGTAAAATAATCGCGATCCCAGCTCTGCATGGGGACCGTCCATGTAGGCCAAGCTATAAACTTTTGGTGTGTAAACTTAACTATGTCTGACCTGTAAAAAAATATACAAACTTCAGTGATCAAAAGGCCCCTAACATTTCCTAGGCCCCAAAAAAACCACTTGTAGGATGTTGAAACTAGTTTAACTCATGTTCATAATTTATTCTTTCAATTTTGCATGTCTAATGGAATGTCTCATTACCGTTTAAAGCGTTCGTTGTGTTCGCCAACTATGGTACTTACCAGCAGTAGAATGGAATAACTAATAAATGCCCCGTATTGCCCATCTACCTATTGTTTTAAGAACATAGAAAATAAGAAGCTTACAGAGACTGGAGACTACCTAAATGTTGTAGTTCCTGTTACTTAACACTACCTCTACACCTTTCATTCCCCATCCATGAAATTATCTAGCCCCTTTCAAGCTCCGATTGACTCTGCTTTGTGTGACTAGTAACATTGGTCCAAGTAAAGAAAATAATTTGGCGCAAAATTAAATTTCCTAGCATGTACTATAGATATGTAAAACCTCTCATATTCGGACTATTGGCCAAGGGTGGTTCTGAGTAATTGCAAGATCCGAATAATGGGGGGATTATATAGAAAAAAAGAAGGAAAAAACATGTAAATATAGAAACATTCTAAGTCATGGCACATATCATCAAACCTAAGATAATCATGTAAAAAATTAAATCTACAGTACAAATACACATAATAGGTCTGTACCGAGGTGTAGTGTACAGCACTGTTTAGTCCTACGTCTGGCAGCCGGCAGCAGTAATCATGATGGTGGGATTTCCTCCTCCATTTTTGGTTTGTTTGTATTTCTGCGAGGAACAAAAAAAGCACATTGAGGAGGCCTATTATCCCTGGTGATATCCTAGAATGGCTATCACAGGCCGCTGGTACTGACCCTGTCTTCTCAGGAAGGACACAGGTGGCGGGGATGACAGCGTGTTGTCTTGGGATAGGCAGGGCACCAGGCCGGGTCAGGTTTTACGTCTTAGTTACTAATATTATACATCGTAGGATTATGGTGAGCTGTTATAAACACGTGTGCCTTATTTTAGGTCAGTGTATTCAACCGCGTGTCACCTTAAATAAGATTATTTAAAGGTGTTGAGGTGGCGGGGTACCAGTGACGGGGAAACCTTCTTGGCGCGTCCCACCCCCGTAACACTAATGTACATAAGTGTCCGTGTGACATGACCTTTAAAGGCTGTGTCAACATCTTGTTGACTTGTGATTGTTCGAGAGTTTTAGAAACAGTTTGTCATTGGCTGTTGACTGATGACAGTTTGATGACATCATTACTTTCGCCCAAGCCAGTCCAGGGCCTTCCCTCGCCGTTTTACTACGCTTACCGACGGAAGGCTTTGCTGGATACGGTTATAAGGTCATAGATCTCCGGGGTGAGAGAGCATGTGGTACTTAGATACCACCATCCATTGCTGGATCTGGTCCACAGGCTCAATGGCCTCTAGATCACTCTCGCAATACAACTTTGGCCACCCAACAAAGAAACCACAAATTACAGTATACAAGTTATGCTCAGTGATTGGATAACAAAAAGGAGACATGTCTGAAGTAAGAGAGGTTTTACGGTACTATATATTACGAAAGTATTAATTAAAAATCTGGTTTATGAGAGTATGAAAGTGTCTACAACACCTGCATGAAGCATGCTGCACAAATGTCTAAACCGAGATTCAATGCCAATAACTCAAATTTGAGACGATGTAATCGATTTAGCGTCATTTGATTACTATGTGGATACAATGGCATTGTAGGTGTGACACTATTATCTGTGCGTTGAAGATTACAGGAAATGCCCCCAACCTAGTCCATCAAAAGCAGAACAACATTTTCTAATGTTGATGCTATTGCCCACTTAAAGCAACATAACCTACATGGGTGCACAGATATCTAGTCCACAGCCCACGTATAGGATGACCTCACAACCTTCATTTACTATGATGTCAAGTGTTGCTTTATGCATACAATACCCATGCCAGCGTAGGGTGCACCTGCAGGTGCGGGGACACTTTCATGGTGTTTATAAACCTAGATGAAGAGACATAAGAAACAATGAATTAATTATTTTTAGCTCTTTTCTTTTTTGAAAAACTTCCCACCCTTTTCATACTTTAATTTATATTTTTCACCCTCATGTAAATACAGATGTCTAGAAATAATGAGCAACCTTGTGAAACTTTTTGATAACTTAACCTCTCTTGAAAATGAGTCGGAATCTTTAATAGTTCGCATTTAAAATTTGAAATACAGTATACGTCTCCAAGGAGTAAGTTTATTGTGCTGACTTGACACCATGAATGATGTGTTGCTTATCAAACTAAGAGCAAGTGTGATTCATCATGTATTGAACTAATAAAAAGTAGTCTACTTCATCAACTTCATCATGTAATTAATCTATGGTGAGTACAATGACTTGAGCACTAATTTTGGCGTGGTTTTGTGACTTCCACTGCTGCT
>JACEEZ010017059.1:11174-21512 GCA_016584305.1 Chionoecetes opilio
GGTTTATTTTTTTTTTTTTTTTTTTTTTTACTTGCGATCCCGGACTTTCACGGTTTCCCGGACCAGTGCTCCCCCCTATTAGTCCGGGAAATCGAGGTTTGTGTGTATATACATTATGTATATATATATAATATATGTATATATATATATATATATATATAATATATATATATATATAATTATATATATAATAGTATATATATATATATTATACACAACCCTCGTTTTCCCGGACCTCCATTTCCCTAATATTGGATTTGGCGCACAAAATCCGAGGTCCGGGGATATGTCAGAGTCCCGGACAAATGCCTGGTCCAGTCCGTAAATCGACAAAGTTGTCCGGCGGTCCGAGCGTCTCCTGTCACCCCTGGTCAGTGTTCGCGTCTCCCGCCAGGTGGCAGCATGCTCAGCGGTCGTATTGTTTACATTTGGGCACACAACACTCACTTTTCACCTGCACCGCCTCCGTCAGTCCCCTGACCCCCACTGCCCCTGGTGCAGCAACGCCTCTGAGACTATTGAACACTTTCTGCTGCCTCCCGCCAGGTGGCAGCATGCTCAGTGGTCGTATTGTTTACATTTGGGCACACGACACTCACGGTTCACCTGCACTGCCTCCGTCAGTCCCCTGACCCCCACTGCCCCTGGTGCAGGAATGTCTCTGGGCCTATTGAATACTTTCTGCTGCCTCCCGCCAGGTGGCAGCATGCTCAGCGGTCGTATTGTTTACATTTGGGCACACAACAACTCACGGTTCACCTGCACCGCCTCCGTCAGTCCCCTAACCCCCACTGCCCCTGGTGCAGGAACGTTTCTGAGACTATTGAACACTTTCTGCTGCCTCCCGCCAGGTGGCAGCATGCTCAGCGGTCGTACTGTTTACATTTGGGCACACGACACTCATGGTTCACCTTCACCGCCTCCATCAGTCTGCTGACCCCCACTTGAATGAACCCACTGACCTCATAAGTGTTCCCCAAGGGATCCTCGCAGCCCTAAAAACAACAAAAAAGTGACGTAAAAGTCCGCGGCGTGGTAGTTGATATTAGGGGTTGCCGGACGGTAAATACTAGAGTAAGATAAACGTCCGGGGGTGGGTAATGGCCTCGGACTGTTGCGATTCCTAGACTTTTGCGGTTCCCGGACCAGTGCTTCCCCCTATTAGTCCGGGAAAACAAGGGTTGTGTGTATATACATATATATGGAGGAGGCGGTAGCAGAGTGGTTAGCGTCATCGTGTGGCGTTCTCTAAGACCCGAGTTCGATCCCGGGTGAGACCCATAAATCCACTAAAAATATTTCTGCACCGGACGAGTGGCATAAGAATACCCTATTGCTGTCCATTAACTCCTTCTTCGATTGCGAGTGCATGGGAGGACACAGTGGGCGGCATGAGCCTCTAATCACAGGCATCACTATAACAATCCTGCCTGCGCCACCACGGGCGAGGGCCAACCATCACAGCATTCAAGTGAGCCTCCAGGGCCTAATATCCGAACCCTGGAGGTCAATGCCTACAGGCGTTACAGTCATAGATGTAAAAATATATATACACTGGTACCTTGACTTACGAGTGCCCCAACTTACGAGTTTTCCGAGTTACGAGCAGTCTCTCGTCAATTTTTTTGCTTTGAGTTGTGAGCCAAAAGCGAGTTACGAGCGAGCTTCAGATACGCCGCCGCTAGTTGGCGCAGCGAACGCCAACAACATCCGCCCAGCATCCCGCGTCTCACTCATTCCCACTTCACGTGGTTACCTCCCTGGAAAATTCTCTGTTGTTTGTTCTCCACAGGCGAAAACAAATGGGGGGGGAGTCGTACGTTTAGCGCAGTTCCAAACCCCCGTGTTTCCAAAAGCTGATACACAAGTATAAACACTGGCGAATGCAAAAGGCGGAGGTGATTCAGTACGTTTACGGGGAGTTCCACCCCCAGCTTTTCCAACGCTGATCACGAGTTAAACACTGGGGAATGCAAATGGCGGGGGGGGGTCGTTTGTTTAGCGGCAGTTTTCCCCCCCCAAAAGCTGATACCAAGTTAAACACTGGCGAATGCAAATGGCGGGGGGTGATCAGTAATTTAGGGGGCAGTTCCACCCCAGCTTTTTTCCAACGCTGATCACAGAGTTAAACACGGGCGAATGCAATGGCGAGGGCGAGTACAGTACTTTTAAGCGGCAGTTTCCCCCACAGCTGATCACGGGTTTAAAACCGGGGCGAATGCAAATGGCAGAGGGTGAGTGCATCCATCATATAGGTACGTACATCAAAAAATTGGGGGGTTTTTTGGGGGCTGGAACGGATTATGGTATTTTCAATTAATTTTCAATGGAGAAAATTGATTTGATAGACAGCAAATTGATTACGAGCTCTAAATAAACAAAATTAACTCGTAACCAAGGGGTCCATGTATATTAATGTATTACGGGAAACCTCGTTTATGGGGGCCCCTGGGGGGGGAGCGCATCCCGGATAACTCTTTTTGCCGTTGTTTTGAGAGTTACTCTTATGGTTTTTCCGTTCCCATGCCGACCTTGAACTTGTACCATCCAAAAAAAACCACACTTCTTTCTACCCCAAATTTTCCAGAATTTTTTTGGCCTTTTCCCCTTTTAAAAGGCCCAGAGTGCCACCCTCGGCCTTTTCGCTTGAACCACTAAAAAAGTGCACGTTTCCACTCTTCCGCTTTGGTTTTCAAAGTGTCTCCGTTTAGCCACCCCTTTTAAAAGCCCCCTCAGTTTTTGTGAAGAAGGTCTTCAGCTTTGCAGCCCTGGCCTTGGTCATAAATCTTGATGACGAGCACCCAAACTTTTCCCCATCAAACTAGGGCTGATTTTTTTTTTTCCAGCCTCTAAAATCTCCGCTTCTTTTCAGGGTTAGCCCCTTGCCCGACTTTCTGGGTGCCTTAGGCATTTTGGGTGATGGATAACTAGCACTTTGGGTCCCAAATAGGGGCACAGGGAGGTTAGATTACGGCACAAAACAAAAGTGTTTGGCCAGACGGGGGGGAAAGACACGCCACTACCCCCAGATGGCGCGGGGTTCCCAAACCCTGCGTCCCCCGGGGCCAAATTTAAAACAAAATTCCTGCTGATTTTTTCAGTTTTTTAAATAATTAACCAAATTTAATCCCGGGGTCGATTAGTGCCTTTTTTGAGGTGCCTTTTTTTAAATGCCGGTAAATAGTTCAAACTGAATACAGTACCCTCCCGAAAACTCACGCTATGCGAGTTTCCATCCGAAAATTTTTCGCCTTGCCCCTAAAATTTTACCATCCCGCTTTTATCCCCCCGATTTCGCGCTGCTTCATACAGGTTTTTTTTTTGTATTTACCTTTTGCCTAGTTGTATTTCCTAGTTGTAACATACGGGAAAAAGAGCTATTTGTACTGTCCTGTCCCCAAATCTACTATTATCCAGTTTCCTTCGAATCCTGATACTTCTTGCTTTAAATCACTTTTGCATAAAGGGTTGTTCCAGGCTTTCTATTTTTCTTGGGGGAAGCTGTATTTTTTTCTACCCCTCTTGCGTTTCCTTTTAAATTTCTTCTAACCTATTTTCCATCGATACTTTCCTCTCTGTCTCTTTTTGCTACGCCCATTTCCTCACTTTACCTTTTGTATTAAAACCCTTTCCCCGTTGACTCCCTCTGAAAAAACTTTTTCTAGATCCTTTAAAAAATCCTCACAGTCCTCTCTTTACTTTACTTTCTCTTTACTTCTCAGGTCTGTTTTTTTGTATTATGGGTCCCAAACGTCCAGAAAACCTACTGGGGAGTGAAAAAAAAAGGAAAACAATGTTTAACTATTTCTGAGAAAATTTACCTTTTGAAGAGTTCATGTATTTTTTATGCTTTTTTCCCCCTTAATATATCTACGTTTCTAAAAACAAAAAATTTCCCTTATTCGGGTTGGCGCTGGGCCCGGGTTGCCCTTTGGGACTTAACCTGTAATAAATACAATAAATTTTACCACTACTTACTTTGGGCCCAAATATACCACCCCTAGTAAATTTTTTTTTTTTTTTTTTCCCCATTCTGCCTGTTCCCACTCTTCTTCGATGTTTCCTTTTACTGCTGTCTACGCTCCACCTGTATTAAAAAAAATATTTTGAATAAATATGATGCTTTCCAGTAAATGTAAAATATTATTCTGACAGTATACAAAAATTTCTTTCAGATTTCCCCTTCTTTTCCCTAAGGCACCCCCAAAAAAAAGTATTCCACACATATACCTATTCTTACAAGCCTCCTTGCTTTTTATTTCATGTTTTTTGGTAAACATACATGCTGGCAGGAGATTTAACAACGATATGGTATTTTTTTTAAGATGATGCAGTTTTTCAAGAAAAAGTTCATAAAAGAAAGGGCCCGTGGGGTGTGGATATTGCAAAAAAGATCTGAATGCTATATCTGAATGGGGCCAGAGGGGGGAATTTTGGGTATTAAGAAACCAAAAGGGGTTTAACTATGGGGGGGGGATGCTACGGGAAGAGCAGTAACGAGAAAAAAGAAAGTATTAATGGGGAAAAGAAAAGCATGAAACAAATTTTAAAAAAGAGAGTTGACTCAAAGGCTGAAAAAATTTCCAAATTTTTAAAAATAAAAAAAATGGTAAAAAATAGAAAAAACTAAAAAAATAAAAACTTTTACTAATAACGCTCTTCATTCATTTATTTTCCTTAACCCCCTTAATGCAAGCACCTTTTTAAAACGGGAAGGACTAAACCCTCCCCTTCTGCCGCTGATTTAAATGAGTGGGAAAAAAAAAAATTCGGGGGGGCCAAGTTTGTCGTCAAAATAATTTTATACCTCTAGGAAGTGTTTTTCATACCCTTACCTTTCCCCCCCACTTACCGCAACCCCCCTTCCCGAGTTTAGTGGGTCAGCGTGGGTCATCAAGTCTTTCTATCCTCAGCCGCGTGTAGAGTGAAGATGTCCCATCATGTGAAGTAAATCTTACGCACCTCAGAGATAGTTCGTGCCATTGATGAGGTGTTCAGTGACTTTAGTGATAGTGATGCAAGTGAATTAGATGATAGTGTGGACGATAAAGACTATTTATTTTGTAATTCCCGAGCGCTCGATGGGGGAGGATAGTGACGTACTGACCCCGCATCGGTCTCAATATGCATTGGTGCGACGCACTGGCATTCCTAACATTCTCTATAGTACACCAGGCGTCAATTATATACTGCAGATCGTGATGAAGAATAACCAGAATAATTGTAAGTAATATACATCACAACATACGTACAGTGGTTCCTCACGTTTGGGCGATTTAATTAGTCTAGCCAAACCAGCGCCAAAAGTTAATTTCGCCAAACGCGAATAGTACTTTCACTGGAAAAATTATCCGTTAGTCTTTGACAAGGTCCGAGTTCACCCTTTTGACCTCCAATTTTGTACTTTAACGACTTAAAAGCAAAGACATTATACATGAAACATTAACAGCAATACAAAAGACAATAAAATAATAGATAACAGATGTTATTTACCATGAATTATTTAGAGTTAGGCCTAGTGAGACGAGTGAGTGTGGTGGTTGTGTAAGCGGTGGTGGTTGTGGCTTGGTTGTTTATCTTTCCTCCATTCTCGTTTCTCCGCTTTTTTGGCCCTTGTCCTTATCATCACCTGGCTTCCTCAAACCACCACCAGTACTTGTAGATGCCATAGTCTTAGCGCGAAATGCCAAAGGTACCGTCACTTGGAGCAAAAAACAGTGGTTATCAATATCGCTCCCGGGAAGATAACAAACACCAACATGGACGCTTGCAGGCAGTGCATTCTGGGCCGACGTCAGTGCACGTCTCACCAAAAGTGAATTTGAAGCGCCAAATGTGGATTCTGGTACCATATCCAACCTATCGCCAATACTGTGTTTCGCCAAACTGAGACTCGAGATATCGCGAGGAACCACTGTAAACCTAAAATAATAGTGAAAAAACGATAAATACTCATATTTCAATATTTCAGCATCTCATATATCACCACTCTAGCAAACTAAGTGTCATCATATCAGGCACCTAGAATTGAAACGGCACAAGCGACACCCCACCCAAAAATGAGTTTCCACCACCTCTCACTACAATAGACTTAGCTCTATCTTACAGCACGAGTGGATTTAGGTCTTTCGTGTACTGCAAGAGGGTTGAAATTCCCATAGAAAACCATAATTTGTTGTCTGTACGCTTCCTCTGCCTGAGATCTGCCAACCGCTTAGTGTAGAAATGACACAAGTCTCACCGTCTCTTTAACTCCGGAATATTGGCCAATGGTATCACCCCGCTTCGCCACGGCCCAATGAGAACGCTCATACTTCATCGAGTAGACGCCGAGCCAATCAGGGCAACTGGCAGTCTCTGAGCCAATGAGCGTGCTGTTTCCATCCCGCCTCAGACCTAGTACACAGTGTTTACTCTGTGGAGCGCGAATATCCTCGAGGTGATCTGTAGAGCTCCGTGATTTTTTGCTTTTTTCTTATAGAACTAATGAGTGTGGTGATGATGGTAGTGAATCAGTGTCTGGTGAAAGTGTAGAGGTGGTGGAAAATGAGCCACGCCCTTCCCGTTCACGCAAAAGGCTGCGTAATGAACAGGAATGGAAGAGGATAAAAGCAAAAATGGCGCGGGATTCAGGAGAGGAATATAAAAGTGTTTCCACCGGGAAAGTGGGTAGCAGAGAAAAAGATTGGTCCACCTTGCCGCGATGGATGTTTTTGCGAAAGTTACCATGCCAGTGATCAGTGTAGTGTTTAAAAGCTTTTGGGATCTTGCTTCCTATGACAAACAGACAGCCTACCTTCAGAGGCTTGTTCACTCGGTACCAGTTAAGAGGCGCAGGAAGCCGCTAGGTGACGAAGCCTCAACACGCACCCAGACAGTGATGTATACAGTGATGCATAATTATGTGGAGTACACAGTATGCAAGGCCTAATTAGGTAAATAACAGTAATCAACATTATTATTAGTTATTATAACTATTATCATTATTATTATTATTATACTATTATTATTAATTCTTTTTCTAGGCAGCTTTACGTGCCTTAATCATCCCTTTGTAAATGGAGATAACACGGACAAGATGGACCTTGGATTTAAGACTGGATGCCCTTCCTGATGTTACGTGTTGGCACTGTGGTTGAAATCACCGCATTCTGGCTCATTATCATTATTATTAGATGTTGCATTAAATTAGTGTTTAAGAGTTAAAACATTAACAACTATTGCATATTGAATGAAAAAAAAAAAAAAAAAAATGAATGGTCCCTGAGCTTTGAACCCCCAGCTTTGACATCATGCCGCCAGCCTGCCACCAGCCAATTTTTTTCAGATCATTAAAAAAAATTCTAGAAGGCAACACCTTTCTAATAAAACAAACCCCATTACAATATCTTCATTTGTTGCTGATTTACTTTGAAAACACTTTAGGTGCAATTTTTTCATTGTTAGAAAGGGTCAAGGCGGCCAAGAAAAACTTCAAAGAAGACTGATCAACAGCTCAAAAAGATTATTGACATCAACAAACCTTATTCTTGGCCGCCCTGACCATTTCTTCCACGCCAAAACAGTCCTTAACTCACCATCTTGTGCCCGCCTGCACCACACCGAGACGGTATGTTTGGAAACACACATCTCCCTCGCTATCTGGTCAATTGTTTTCCCACTTCGATACAAGGTTACTATATGTGTCTTCTTCACAATTGATAGAGATTTGCCCGGCATAATGCTTTATTAGACCCGGAGAAGGTGGTAGAAGATGGAGGGGCAAATGGGGGTGTAGGAAGGTTGGAGAACCAAACACAACAACCTCTTCCTATGATGACTTGGAAGATACAGTTCGGGCAGGAGCGAGGAAATCTATAGCAGAAACCCTAATACACTGCAGATATACAAAAAACGTAAAAAAATTCAATCGCTCCCACCGAAATTGTCAAAACAGCTAAGGACGTTATTCCCGCCCAAGTATTTTGGCGTCCTAAGTTTTTTTGCGCCGACTGTACAATAATTAAATGGTATGATTGAGCATAGGTAGTTAGTATTCAGTGGTTAGTGGTTCGAGTACCGTGGAAGATCGACCATCGAGCCGATATGAACCGTCTTCCGGCTGCCTGGATGAACGGCAGGAAGTAAAGTGCTGTGGTGTGATATCGGGAGGAAGTGGTAGCCTATGTGCAATTAGTGTTAAGTATTCGCCTGTCTGCATTATTTCTGTTGTATCGTGAGTGTACATTAGGTAGTTAGGTATTAGGGGGCACAGAGACAGAGTTGATGTTACTCGTATGGCTGTGTTGATGACGGTAGTGTTGTGTGTCTATTGCCTTGCTTGTTTCTACTGATTTAAGTTTTCACTGTAAATATATGCACTAAAGTACCTTCATTTTACATTAACCCTTGTTGTTCATTACTGGTTGACTGAGACTTCAAGTGAGCTGCGTTATTTTGTTCCAGTTCCAGAGCTTACCAATGAAAGGGATGAAAGCGTAAGATACTGATTAACTCTTATATTAGGAAGATGGACAGAATAGGGATGAAAATTAGTAGAAAGTTTGTGCAGCGAGGCCGCGGGAGGGGGGTAGGCATGCAGTTAGCAAAGTTCAGAAGAGCAGTGAGCATGAAAATAACGGTAGAAGATAGCAAGAGAAGCAACATTGCGGTGGTGATTTAAAGATTGAAGACAGTCAGTCAGAGGAGTGGAGTTGATGAGGCGAAAAGCTTTTGACTCAACCCTGTTTAGGAGAGCTGTATGAGTGGATCCCCCCAAACATGAGACATACTCCATACATGGCGAATAAGGCCCCTGTAGCGAGCAAGCAGCTGGGAGGGAGAAAAAAAAGGACGCAGATGCCACAGGACACCTAACTTCTTAGAAGCTGTTTTAGCTAGAGTTCAGATGTGAGATTTCCAGGTCAGATTTTAGTAAAGGATAGTCCAAGAATGTTCATTGTAGAAGGATATAGTTGGGTGACATTGAAGAAGAGGGGATAGTTATCTGGTAGGTTTTGTCGGGTAGATAGGTAAAAGAAATTGAGTTTTTGAGCATTAAACCCAAAACAAGGTTTGCTTTGCCCCAAACGGAACCCCTAAAGGAGGATGACCAAGATTCATTTAGGAAAGCTAGAAGATCGCCAGTAGTTCACCCTTTACGGAAACCGTACTGACGATCAGATAGAAGATTGTGAGCAGATAAAGCTTAAGAATTTTCTTATTAAGTATAGATTAAAAAGCTTTAGAAAGGTAGGAAGTCAAAGCAATAGGACGGTAGTTTGAAGGATTAGAACGGTCCACCCTTCTTAGGACAGGTTGGATGTGAGCAAACTTCCGCAAGAAGGAAAGGTGGAAGTAGATAGACAAAGACGGGAAAAATCTGACCGGCAGGGTGCAAGCACAGAAGCACAATTTTTGAGAACAATAGGAGGGACTCCGTCAGGACCCCAAGCCTACCCAAAGGATCTGGGCCAGAAAGGGCAAAGAAAACATCATTACGAAGGATCATAATATCAGGCATAATATAGTCAGAGGGTTGAGGAGAAAGGGGACATCAACCAGAGCAGAATTTCAGCAAAGATTTGAGCGAAGGGGTCAGCTTTAGAAATAGATGAGACTAAGCCTGAATATCATAACCTGATATCATGAGTAGTGTACCTGTGACTAGGGATATGTTGATCAAAGCTCCCAAAAAGAAAATCCAGAACTACATTAATTCTTTTAACAGAGCTGAAGACGCGATGAAGTATAGGAAACACTGTTGTTTTTTTGTTAAAGGTGGTGTTCTTATGATGACATTCGCCCAGTCGATGTTCCTGTGACGCAACGTGGGCGGAGACTCATCAGATAGTCATTCCTGTTTGCTATAGAAGAGTGGTAATGAGTTTTTGCTCATGACGGTATAGGAGGTCACTTGGGTGTTTAATAAAACAATAATAAGGTCTACATACCGTATTTGCCGGCGCATAAGATGCACTTTTTTCCCCTTTAAAAAGGAATGAAAAATTCACCCTGCGTCTAATGCGGCCATATTAGCGCATGAGAGGTCGGGCAGAGAATGCAGAACAGCCGGTGGTATATTACTAAAGGGGGTCTGGAGCTATCTGTGTTGAGCAAATAGTTCACTGAGCACAAATTTGTAGCTGTGTTATCAACAGTAATGCATAATACTAAAAAAAGGTTGGGGTTTAAGAGAAAATAAAGTGGGGCAACAAGATAGCGATTGTTGCTGCCCAAAATGGCCGTTGTCAGATGTAAACATCACATCCCCCTCTGCTGTCCATTGTAAAATGTTGAAAAACGCTCGGCGACGCCCTCCCCCCCCCGGGGCCCCCCCAACCCCCCCCCCCCACCCCC
>JACEEZ010017059.1:25339-40054 GCA_016584305.1 Chionoecetes opilio
CGGGACTCGCGACCTTGGGTGGGCGCACTCGCACCTACCGAGGATGTGGAGTGAAGAGATGTCCCCGTCGCCTCGACGCGAAAGCGGTCTGTGCCCAGGAGACAGAAGTGTGACAAGGACTTGGAAACGTAGTCCTCCTCCTTTCTCCTGGCTTCGTTGTCACGTAATCGTCTCTCCTCATCACGCTGGCACCTCTCCTCGTCATCCTGGATGCGTCGGTTATCAGCTGATAACCGGGACTCCTCCAAATAGCGAATCAAACTTGATATCGCGTCCACCGGTAGCGGGGATAAGTGTGTTGTGTCTAGTGTTTCAAAGGGTGGGGAAGCTATTTCCTCTTCGTCATCCTCCGAGCCGCGAGCCGCGGGGAATGGCATCTTGAAGGGAGACACTAGTTTCAAAAAAGATATCCACCGTACGTGGAATATCAAAAACACAGGGAATTGTGGGTTGTGTGTATATGGTGCGTGTGTGTGTGGCGTTGGAGCGGGGTGGGTGAGAAGGGGGGGGTCTCTAGCCGCCCGCCCGCACCTGGTTTCAAGGTCAGCCGTTTCAAAGCGGCGAGCCGATAAACAACCAACAGGACCCCGGTACAAAAACGCACACTGAAAAAACACATACAGCACTTATGTGTTGACGGAATTTGGGGGTAACTTGTATGGGGTATTTAGAACTGGTCAACGTTACTTGAATGATATTACTTGGGGATGATTTGATAAAAGATTACAACTTGACGGGAATATTTAACTTAGTCTTATGACTTCACTATGTGATTTTAATGTGACCACGTCTCACTGCGGAGAGTAATGAAATAGGGGATGTATTTAAGGGGAAAAGATAAGGATTTAGGTTAAGGGGATGCGCTGCCACCAGCCCCGGCGAGTAACTCACTGGATTACTCCCTGGGCACGTTTGATTAATATTAATATGAGATTGATCTTGGTAGTCGTGGTTGGTACGTGGAATTATACCGAGTAAGGCGGAACTCTTTTGGAAGTGTGGGGAATTACTGTCCTAACACAGAATAATCACCTGGGTTTTATAATAACACAAGAACTATATTTGTAAATAACATCCTATTTATTCATAGTGACATAGTATGTCTCTTGCTTGAGATCATATCCAACATATAAGGGTTAACACCATACCGAGAAAACTCTACTCGGATGTAAGAAAAAGAACTTTACACCCTGACACAGGAACTCTTCCTATGTGATGAAAGAAAGCTCTTATGAGCATTACTCTCCCCACTGGATCCTATTCAATGAATTATCCTACCCTTAGGTAACATACCACTTAATATGTATAATTACACATGGAAGATAGATATATAGTAGAGAAAATGTGAGGCTAAGAAGTTTGTGTGTGTTTCCCTAAGACCATGTGGCTTTAGAACATAAGAAAATAAGGAAGCTACAAGAGGCCGCGAGGCCTACACGTGGTAGTTCCTGTAAACCTGCTTTGAAGAGGACACGAGCGAGTCTAGGCGAGAGATGGATGGAGACTCTCGTTAATAATACTTATAAGGATGGGTAGACCTCCTTTACATTAGCGTGAACTAAACATTTGTTTCCCATATTTGAAAATATAGATAACAAGGAAAAAGGGGGGGGGGAACAGGAACGCGCTGTCCAGCGACTTACCTAGGCGAGAGATGGATGGAGACTGCCGTCTTGGCGTTATGGCCCACCCGCACAAAAGGGAAATTGTTTGAATGGTCTCGCCGTGACCTCAAATGAAAAGCTTATAATCCCGAATACTATTTAAGTATGAAAACTCGCGTACCTAAGAAAGGCTGTCTATAATACAGACCTGTTACTTTGATACTGAAGAATTAATATGCTTAGTCCTAATACCCGAGAAAGGTATTATTTGTTGTCCCGTCAAATGTCCGAACGCATTTTTAAGAGCGAGAGGGTATGAAATATGGAGCATAGAAATTTGGTAGGTTTTCATTTTAGCGTGCATCTTTACTAACACGTCCATGTATAACCATAACCGATAACGATGGGGATTATTTTGAAAGACATTAAGATTCTGGGAGTGAAACTTGGTCTTGACCAGATAGCTGGGAAAGATAAAAAGATCTGACATCATTAGTTATCACTGATCGCAGAATAATTATCCCACGGAAACTTGCCTCGCATACGGGATGTCGGGGAGGGAGGAAGGGAAAGAAGGAAGGAAGAAAATGGCGGAAAAAGGAAAGAAGAAAGACAAAATGGTGGTTTAGGAAGAGGCGATGAGTCACCCGTGAAACAAAGAGAAAATGTTAACTACTGACAAGACATAGCTCGGGAATTTTATGATAATAATTCTCCTACTATCTCTCCCGAATAATGGGCATTACACTTATAATACACCGGTTGACCCTACCGTCATACGCAGCAGTCCACACGCCTTACGTCTGTTCACAGGCACACGATCACACGTCGCTGGTGAAGTAATCCAGGGAGAAAGCGTGGTTCGGTGGAGAGATGCCTCATGGACGTGGAGTCAAGGCGGTGGTCATGTGGAAATGGCGGGAGTCGCGCCTCGTCTCTGTGTTCTTGTCTATCAGTGCGCCATGGTGCTCGTTAGTTGCAGTGATGAACCGGAGTGGTTGAGGGAGGTTTATCCAAGAAGGAAGCGAGCAATCTTCCGTAGGTAGTTTTATTCCAAGAACAAGAGATAGGTCTGATCACACCAGCGGAGGGCTGGTGTTAGCGACCAGACGACAGGGAGCGACTGAGTTACATGGATGCCTGAGGGCAGTGCACTGTTTGCCACATCGTGGCGCAGTTGCCATGTAACAATATGTGTGAATTAGGAGGCATGCATATCACATATCCACAATGTACATGTCTGAAGGATCACTGTATGTGTTTTCAACATATGTCGCAAGTGAGGGACACTTAACTCGAATGTTGTGAAGCATTGTCTTTCTGTTTACAGTGTTAAATGCATTTTTAGCGTCCACTAACAGCACCGCTTCACATTCATCCTGGCCAAAGATCTTCCCCATGGCGTGGATGGCCGCTTCCCCGCCTGCCTGCTGTCCCGCACACACCTGTAGGTTCCCTGCCGCTCTTCTTACATCCTCCTTGACCACCGCCATGATGCATTTCCCTATAATCCGGCGGAGGACTTCCCCAATACCGATGGGCCTGCACCCTGGCTTCTTGTCAAGGAGGATAAGGCGGCAGGCAGTCAGGGCGTCAACATGTCGACAGTTGGTAGCGGCAAGTTTTCTCGCTAGTGCTGCTAGGGCGCTGCACAAGTCACCAGCGACACTGCCACAATGAGTGGTGCTCAGCAGGCGGCGCCACCCTCTTGCATCCAAGCCTGAAGGACCCCCGCTGCCTTTTGTCTGGAGAGCTATTTTCCAAACCATCTCTCCTGTTATCATCTCGTAGATGACGCTGTTTGAAATTTGATGGCATCCCTGCAGTCTGAGTCCCTCTAAAGGCCCGTCCACACTAGGGGTCATGAGGCGCGTGATGAGGCAGGTGGACGTGTTGAATTCCTATCCAAGTGTCCAGACTGAGCCTCACCGCCATCCCTCGCGGTGGAGCGCGCCAGTCAGCTCCATAGAAAACGACGAGAAAACGACGAATTTTGTATCGTGGCCTATTCTAAAATATGATCCTCCACCCACCCACCACTCCCTTTTACATCCTCTTTCCACTACCGTAGATAACAGTTAAGTCGCCAGGACAATTTTTTTATTCTGTTTACAGACGTGTGGTGGCGTTAATACTTACATTTCTACATCCATGATTTCAGGACAGTTAGAAGGGGCTATCTAGAGAGTCTGTGTCATTTTGTGTCTTCATATGTGTCATATTAGGGCTATAAATGAACAAATGACAAAAATATCTACAAAGTGGCTACCAACAGTAGAGTCGCCATCTAGTGTTTATTTACTGAGTGTCGTACCGCTGTCGTCGTCGCCCGAAACAAAAAGCGTAGCGAAATTTGAAGCCGTATATACTTGCAGATACAAAGCATAAAACAACGCTGAAACAGGGTAGATTATACAGTCATGATATAAACTACTGTGTATCATCTTCAGTGGCACATACAAATCAGTAGTGATGCTATAATTCGTAATATTTGGCGCCTGGCGACATCACTGCAGGTGGCGACTTTACTGTTATCTATACGGTATGAGAATATGATTATAATACTACTATTATTATCATCATTCATCTGTTATTTATATAATGTTTTATTACTATTATCATTCCCATTCCTATTAAGCAAGCTAAAAATAACATGAGTTTGGTTTAGGAGAGGTTGTTAAAGGAGATTGTAATAAGATTTTTTGAGCGAGACAGTATTTCACGGAGCGCAGTGCAATAACGTCCTCCCTCAGTGAGGTAGTAGTAGTAGTAGTAGTAGTAGTAGTAGTAGTAGTAGTAGTAGTAGTAGTGGTAGTAGTAGTAGTAGTAGTAGTAGTAGTAGTAGTGGTAGTGGTAGTAGTAGTAGTAGTAGTAGTAGTAGTGGTAGTAGTAGTGGTAGTAGTAGTAGTAGTAGTAGTAGTAGTAGTGGTAGTGGTAGTAGTAGTAGTAGTAGTAGTAGTAGTAGTAGTAGTGGTAGTAGTAGTAGTAGTAGTAGTAGTAGTAGTAGTAGTAGTAGTAATGGTAGTAGTAGTAGTAGTAGTAGTAGTAGTAGTAGTAGTAGCAGTAGTAGTAGTAGTAGTAGTAGTAGTAGTAGTAGTAGTAGTAGTAGTGGTAGTAGTAGTAGTAGTAGTGGCAGTAATAGTAGTAATAGTAGTAGTAGTGGAAGTAGTAGTAGTAGTAGTAGTAGTAGTAGTAGTACGCGAGGGCGTTGCTCGAACTCCCTCCAAGACTAGGCGGGATGGGAATCACCTCTCCTGAGAAGGTGGCTAAGGTGGAGAACCTCAACTCCATCAACCTTACCAGGTCCCTCACGGATATGATCATCGCTCAGGACGCACAAGGTGAAATCGATCAAAGTGTGATCGCTGAGCAAAAGAAACGTTTCTCACGAGATAGGCAGCAAGGGCAGAAGACCAGCCTTGAACACCTTTCGACCATCCTGCCTCCAGACACCGTGAGAAAAATCCACATCGCACAGGAGACGGGAGCGTCCAACTGGCTAACATCACTACCAATCAGAGCAAAGGGCTTCAACCTCAACAAACAAGAATTTGTCGATGCCGTTGCTCTGAGGTACGGCTGGCCAGTCGAAGGACCTCCCCAACACCTGTGTGTGTGGATCCCCCAACAACGTAGACCACACCATGAGGTGCAAAAAGGGGGGATTCGTGTGTATCAGGCACGACGAGGTGAGGGACCTGACAGCCACATGCTCAGGGAGGTGTGCCAAGACGTCTCCACCGAGCCAACCCTTCTGCCTCTAGATGGGGAACTCCTGCGGTACAGGACAGCCAATACGGCCCTGAGGCTCGCGTGGACATCTGTGCTCGGGGATTCTGGACCAGAGGGCAGCGGACCTTTTTGGACATCCGGATCTTCGACCCGATGGCCGCCTCCCATCGTGAGCTCTCCCTCGAGGCTGTCCACCACAGGAACGAGCTGGAGAAGATAAGGGCCTATGGCGATAGGATCCTGCAAGTCGACCATGGTACTTTCACGCCCCTGGTCTTCACCACATCTGGCGGCATGGCCCCCAAGGCTAGGAGCTTCTACTCAAGACTAGCTGACTTGATGTCAGTAAAGAAGCACCAGCCAAGGAGCTCCGTCGCTGCCTGAATGAGGTGTCGCCTCTCCTTCTCCCTGTCTCCGGTCTGCCCTCCTGTGTCTCAGGGGTACGAGATACTCTACTCCCTCTAACACGGACATAAGTGACCTTGATTACGAGGCCACATTGGTAGAGAGTGGGATAAGGTGGATAGGTTAGGAATAGAGTAGGTTTATAAATTGAGGGGTAGTTAGTTAGTAAATGTATGTATTTTTAGGGTAGTTGTAAGGTTGGATGCCACAGTCAATAGCGAGGTGGGGCTATGGCGTAACCGCCGCAAATAAAGAGGCGGTGGAGGTATCTTGTAGTAGTGTAGTAGTAGTAGTAGTAGTAGTAGTAGTAGTAGTAGTGGAAGTAGTAGTAGAAGTAGTAGAAGTAGTAGAAGTAGTAGTATAGTAGTAGTATGTAGTAGTGGAAGTAGTATAGATAGTAGTATAGTAGTATAATAGTAGTAGTAGTAGTAATGGTAGTAGTAGTAGTAGTAGTAGTAGTAGTAGTAGTAGTAGTAGTAGTAGTAGTAGTAGTAGTAGTAGTAGTGTAATGCCCGTTATTCGGAAGAGATAGGGTGGGAATTCCTATCATACAATTCCCGGTTATGTCCGTAAGCAATTCATCTTTTCGTTTTCTCGTGAAATTTATCTTCTTTCTTCCTATCTCCCATTTCTATCTTCCTTCCTTCCCTCACTCCCTCCCCCCATACACTCCGAGTACGAGTCAAAATTCGTGGACACTTATTTCGTGATCATTGATAACTAGTGGATTCAAAGCTTTTCATCCTCCCCTCACCCTCCTATCAAATCAAGGAACACTCCTAGATTCTTGATGTCCTTCAAAATCAGTCACCATAGTGAAAGATCACGTTCATACATGGATGGGTTAGTCGAGTTATTCGCTAATTGAAAGTCTACCAAATTTCTATTCAGACTCCCATACCTCGTCGCTCTAAAAACCGCGTTCTTGTGCTTGAACGAAAACCAATAACACTTTCCCTGGATATTAGAGTAAACATATTAATTATTCTATATCAAGTAACAGAACTGTATTATAGGCAGCCATTTCATAGGTATACTTGTTTCATTAGTTAATTAGTCATTCAGGGTCTATAATCCCTTCAGGAGAGGCCAATTTCATAGAATCCGAACATTCCCTTTCTTCCCGCCTTTCATCCCAACTTCACCTTAGTTACCACGAGAAGCCAGTCGTCTCTCCATTCTTTTCAAGGTAAGACGTGCGGTATCTCGCTCCTATTCCCCCCCCCCCCTTCTTTGTTATAATATTTCTATCTATATTTCCAAATATAGGTACAGTTGTTCAGTTTCACTAACGCATAGGAGGCCTGCCCCATCCTTATAAGTGTTATTAACGAGAGTCGTCTCTCCATTCTTTTCAAGACTCAGACGGACGTCTCAGTCTGACCAAAAAACCCGTCACATGGTTTTTTAAGTGAAACGCAAACAACATTCTTACTCTTATATTCCCCCCTTATATTTTCCATGTATAACTATAAGTATTCAGCGGTATGTTACATAAGTGAAGGATAATTCATTAATAGGATTCAGTGAGGAAGGTTATGCTCATAAGAGCTTTCCTTTATCAGATGAGGAGAGTTTTCCCGTATCAGATTGGAGAGCTTTCCTGTATCAGAGTGTAAAGTTTTCCTGTATCAGATTGGAGAGCTTTCCTGTGTCAGGGTGGAGAGCTTTCTTGTATCAGATTGGAGCGCTTTCCTGTATCAGGGTGGAGAGCTTTCTTGTGTTGGATTAGAGTTTATAGGTGTGTCTGAGATCTCAAACCAGAGACATAATACTTTAGGATGAATAAATAGGATGATGTTTCAAATATAGTTCTTGTGTCATTTAGTAGAAACCTCAGGTGATTATTCTGTGTCAGGACAGTAATTCCCCATACTTCCAAAAGAGTGTCAGCCTTACTCGGTATAATTCCACGTATCAACCACGACTACCAAGATAAATCTAATATATATATCTATGCAAACGTGCCCAGGAAGTAAAACCATAGAACTACTTGCCTGAGCTGGTGGCAGCAATCCCCCTCACTCCTTAACTCCTACCCCTACCCCTTTCCCTTAAGTTCATTCCCATTTCAGTAATCTCCGCAGCGAGAAGTATTCGTACAACAAATAACTAGTGAAGTTATAAGACAAGTTTCAATTCTCAATTCAGTTGTAATCAATGTAAAATCCTAATCCATTAATATCATTCAATAACAAAGGCACCAGGAACAACCCACAAAAACCCTGGCACCAAGTAGTAGTAGTAGTAGTAGTAGTAGTAGTGGTAGTAGTAGTAGTAGTAGTAGTAGTAGTAGTAGTTGTAGTAGTAGTACTAGTAGTAGTGGTAGTAGTAGTAGTAGTAGTAGTAGTAGTAGTAGTAGTAGTAGAAGTAGTAGAAGTAGTAGTAGTAGTAGTAGTAGTAGTAGTAGTAGGAGTACTAGTAGTAGTAGTGGTAGTAGTAGTGGTAGTAGTAGTAGTAGTAGTAGTAGTAGTAGTAGTAGTAGTAGTAGTAGTAGTAGTGGTAGTAGTAGTAGTTAGTAGTAGTAGTAGTAGTAGTAAGTAGTAGTAGTAGGTAGTAGTGTAGTAGTAGTAGTAGTAGTAGTAGTAGTAGTAGTAGTTAAGTAGTAGTAGTAGTAGTAGAAGTAGTAGTAATAGTAGTAGTAGGAATAGTAGTAGTAGTAGTAGTAGTAGTGTGTAGTATAGTAGTAGTAGTAGTAGTAGTAGTAGTAGTAGTAGTAGTAGTAGTAGTAGTAGTAGTAGTAGTAGTAGTAGTAGTAGTAGTAGTAGTAGTGGAAGTAGTAGTAGAAGTAGTAGAAGTAGTAGTAGTAGTAGTAGTAGTAGTAGTAGTGGAAGTAGTAGTAGAAGTAGTAGAAGTAGTAGTAGTAGTAGTAGTAGTAGTAGTAGTAGTAGTAGTAGTAGTAGTAGTAGTAGTAGTAGTAGTAGTGGAAGTAGTAGTAGTATAGTAGTAGTAGTAGTAGTAGTAGTAGTAGTAGTAGTAGTAGTAGTAGTAGTAGTAGTAGTAGTAGTAGTAGTAGTAGTAGTAGTAGTAGTAGTAGTAGTAGTCGTGGAAGTAGTAGTGGAAGAGACATTTTTTCACGGAGCGCTGCGCAATAACGTCCTGCCTTCAGTGGAGCTAGGTCAAGCACTGACGCGTGATGAGTGAGGGCAGTGTGGCGGGAATCGGGACGGGTTGGACTCGCTCAGCACGAGCCTGGTGGTGTTGAAAACCTCGAAATTCAACACCACCAGCCTCAGCGCGCGCCTCATGACCCCTAGTGTGGACGGGCCTTAAGTCGCTGGGTGGAGGATGCTTGTCCTTCAGCAGGTGGATGGTTTCCCTGGTGAGTGGCAACACACCGCCGGTCTGTTCTTCATAGAGTGCCCGGAGTGCGGATGAATCGTTGCCTTGCCGCATCCCATCCGCAAAGCCGCGGGCCTTATCGTCATTCCTATGTTTATTTGGAGGAAGTCTTGGTAGTCTTTTCTGTATGGCTCTAGTTTCCTCAAGGAGCTCATCCATTTTATTGTTTACCCATAGGTCAACTCTTCTTGTGAGTGCTTTCACATTGTTGTTTGTCTTGGCCTTTTGATGTGTCTTCTGAAAGAAGAGTTTAGGAAGAAGGAAGAAGACTTTCAGCGCAAGCGGTGCAAAGGGCGTGTCTAGGATGTAGGTGTTGAGGAGGCCGAACATTTTTTTGACTAGTTTGGCCGTGGCTGCACCTTTTGGTGGCTCAAAAAGATTATTGGCTGACCACCCAACTATATCAAGATAGGTGTTATTCACCCATCTTGTTGTTTCTTCCTCCGTTCGTCCTTTCCATATGGAGTTCCTCCTCTCATTTTCCTCCACATCGAGGTTCAGTTGGGGCACATCATGTTGTGGCGGTGGTGGAGTGCGCGGTGACGATGACGGTGATGGTGGTGGCGGGCTGTCCGGCCCTCCAATGTCCCTCTGTCTTCCATCCTGTTGACCTTCATCCTGGGGCTCCTGGCATTCACCTAACTCCTCCTCTTCCCTCTCCCAGCCCTGGTCACGTCCCAGGGGTTTTGACACCCATCGCCGTTCCTACAGTTGACACTTTTCTGTTTGTTNGTCCGGGGGCCCATATGGGTTCAGGGGCAGATTTAAAACAAAGTTTTTGTTTTTTGGTTGGTTGAGATGCCCCTTGGCGACTGTTGGCTGTGTTGTACCCATTGTACTCGGGGCATCGATCTTTGATGTCTTCCAGAAAGGCTGTGTCTGTTTCGTCAGCTCTTTGTCTTGCTAATGCTTTCTGAGCATGCATCTTCAGTGAAAGCACATATTTTGCTGCGGCCGCCGCGCAGCGTACAAACACGTCTGGGGAAATCCCCGCACACGAGCACACCAACACCCCTCACACGTCAGCAGCACATCGCAAATATGTACACAATTATACTACAATACTTGAATCAGCTTTTACATGCCATGTAGCAATGGTTGTTGAGAAAGTAAATGATCTGCAATGAAAAACACATTTATGGCAGCCATCTTGTTTTTGTGTGTTTTATTGATATAATAATGGCTACATTGTAATCTTGATGCCTGAAAACATATAAAAGGACCTGTTATTCGTGTTTCTATCTCATATAGTTACGAAGATATGAGGAAAATAGACTTTCCCAGATTCGAAGGCGACCATCTTGGATTTCGCCTCCTAGCACAAATTGCTCAAGTATGACAAGATGTCATCCGGCAGTTTCTGAATATATATGTCCTTAATATCAATAATTATCAACATTAAAAAAAAATGTATACTCCAAAAAGAGGTCAAGCACATATTTGGCGTTTATCTGCCGGACTACTGTAAAACTGCTACCATTAACGGGCCCAGTCAGGTTAAATTACTTCTTTGTATATATAAACGCATATTTTGTTCTGATGGCAATAAACTTAAAAAAAAGAAAAAGAGAGAGAGGGAGAGAGAGAAAGGGTATGGCAGAGAGGAATACAAAGGAATACAAAGGAAACACAAACAGCAACAGACCGATAGGTCCTTACAAGACTGTTTGCTTTAACTATACTACACTAACTAGATAATAAGAGAGAAAGGATAGGAAGTAGAAGGCTCCTCCTCACCCACCCATCCCTCCAGCCGAAGCTGGCCGGAAAAGAAGTGATACCATGCAATATAGAAAAACTGCATGGAATTTGTGAGGAAAGTTGAAAGCTGTAATCTATGGCTAACTACTACTAGTTTGTGGGGGTAGGTTTAGTGCTTGATAGATAGGTCATGTTATGTGTGTTTTGTAATGGTGTGAACACAGTGTGGAGGTTCAAGGGTGGTGCAGCAGCCTTGCCTGGCGCTTTCTTGGGAGGCAGCAGTCAATCAGGCCCCAGCTCCGTTCAATCCACTGCGGATTGTGTACTTTCCATGTAGGACGCCGTACACTTCAATGCCTCCTGCAGCAGTGACCCCTGGTACCTTAAATCCCGATGGTGGTCACTAACTGTCAGGACCCTAACTGAACCACAGCCCGTCACAGGTCGAGAGTAGTAGTGGTAACCGTTAACTCGGGGCTATCTGTGTGTGTTATGAGGTCTAAGTAGTGTTGGTGTAGGCTCAGTGTGGAAGTTCAGGGGTGGTGCGGCAGCCTTGCCTGGCGCTTTCTTGGGATGGCAGCAGTCAATCAGGCCCCAGCTCCGTTTCAATCCACTGCGGTAGTGCACTTTCCAAGTAGGACGCCGTGCACTTCAATGCCCCTGCAGCAGTGACCCCTGGTATATAAATCCCGATGGTGGTCACTAACTGACAGGGCCCTTACTGAACCACAGCCCGTCACAGGTCAAAAGTGTAGTAGTGACCGTTTACTCGGGGCTGTCTGAGACGTGTGGGAGGGGTTGTGTAGACGCGACTCGCAATCATTTTACGCAATGAGAGTAAGTTTCAGAGGCCCGCGAGATAAATTTATTATTCCGAGATAAACAGTGACAACCGGGGATTTGATATGAAATATTTATCGAGGCGACTTTTAAATGATTCTATTGTATTGAGTTTACTACGTCTGACGGCAGCCATTCCATACGTTACAACACGGTTTGTGAAGAAGTACTTTGCTTCGTTCGTTACAAAACCGTTTCCTGCTTATTTTAAATCCGTTGTTCTAGTTGAGCTTGACCGGTCTAGCGTGAAAAGATTTCTGGGACTACGTTCGTAAATCGTTGAAGATTTTAAATACTCGATGAGGTCACCTCTTATCCTTCGTTTTGTTAGTGGGAATAAGTTAAGTTCTTTGAGCCGATTTTCGTACGATTTATTTCGCAATCTAGGTATCATTTTGGTTACTCTGCGCTGTATTTTTTCTAGTTTATCTATGTCCTTTTTATAATAAGGTGACCAGAACTGCACACAGTATTCTAGATGGGGGCGAACAAGCGAGTTAAAAAGAGTGAGTATAATTTTCAGATTTGAAACTGAAAGTTCGTCCAATAAAGCCAACCAATTATTTGCAGTTTTTACTACCTCTATAATTTGGTTATTCGGTTGAGATCTTTCGAGATTATAACGCCTAAATCTTTTTCTTATCAACACTTGTTAGTTGGAAATCGTTCATCACGAACTTTTATGAGGGTTGTTATTACCGATATGTAGTACATGGCATTTGTCAAGGTTGAAATTCATTTGCCATGTTTTTGACCATTCTGTTAGCGTGTTTAAGTGTTTAAGTCGAGGAGGAGGAGGAGAGAAAAAAAAGAATGGAGAAAGCAAAAGAAAGGGAGTGTGAGACGAGAGAGAGAGAGATCGGAGAGAGAGAGACGAGAGAGAAGAGATGACGAGAGAGAGAGAGAGAGAGAGAGAGAGAGAGAGAGAGAGAGGAGAGAGAAGAGAGAGAGGAGAGAGAGAGAGAGAGAGAGAGGAAAAAAAAATAATGTGAAAGAGAGAGAAAGGTATGGAAGAAGAGGAGGAGGAGGAGGGTAAAGGAGGTAAAAGGAAGAATGGAAGAGGTCAAAGAAATAGATAGGGAAAGAGAGAGAGCTATGGAAGAGGGAAAGGAAGGCATACGAGAGAAAAGTAAGGATGAAGGAAGCCAAAGAGAGAGAGAGAGAGAGAGAGAGAGAGAGAGAGAGAGAGAGAGAGAGAGAGAGAGAGAGAGAGAGAGAGAGAGAGAGAGAGACGAGAGAGAGAGAGAGAGAGAGAAGAGAGAGGAGAAGAGAGAGAGAGAGAGAGACGAGAGAGAGAGGTATGGAAGAGAGAAGAAAGAAGGAGGGTAAAGGAGAGAAAAAGAAGGTTTCACAGTTTCCTTCAGAGAAAGTGTCGTCTCTGCCAAATTTTGGTGATCGGTGTTCACTATGGAAAAAGGCCTTGGCTGGGAGCGTGTGGTGGTGGTGTGGTGGTGGTGAATGATTGGGGCTTCGGGGAGTATAGACTGTGGTGGTGGTAGTGATGGTGGTGTTGGTGGAAAATTTTGATTGATGCGAAAGAATGTTGGTGTCAGTAGTAGTGGTAGTTGTGGTAGTTATGGCTTATAATGGTGGTTGGTGGTTGTGGTGGAGTATGACTGGGGAGTGTGGTGGTGGTGTTGGTGGGGAAATTGTGATTGTTGTGAAAGAGAATATTGGTGGCAGTAGTGGTGATAGTGGTAGTGGTGGTGGTGGTGGTGGTTGGTGGTTATTGTGTAAAGAATGACTGGGGCTTCGGGGAGTGGTGGACTGTGGTGGTGGGTGGTGGTGGAGAATAATTGTGATTGTCTGAAAGAGACTGTTGGTTGCAGTAAGGGTGGTAGTAGTGGTGGTGGTTGGTGGTTGTGGTGGTGGTTGAAGGAAGGCACGAAGGGAGGGGAGCCAGGGAAGGCAATCAAGAAGGAGGATGAAGCTGGTTATCTAGACGAAGGAGAATATTAAGGTTGCTCAGGCTGCTCAGTAGAGATCAGAGAAAGATGGATGGTTGTCGAAACTTTTGTAGTGGAAAGGATGAGAGAGAGAGAGAGAGAGGAGAGAGAGAGAGAGAGATGAGAGATGAGGAGAGAGAGGAGAGAGAGAGAGAGAGAGAGAGAGAGAGAGAGAGAGAGAGAAGAGAGAGATGAGAGAGAGAGAGAGAGAGACGAGGAGAGAGAGAGAGAGGAGAGAGAAGAGAGATGAGAGGAGAAGAGAGAGAGAGAAGAGAGAGATGAGACGAGAGAGAGAAGAGAGCGAGAGAGAGAGAAGAGAGAGGAAGACGAGACGAGAGAAGAGAGAGACGAGAGAGAGTGAATAACAAGACACACAGCAAAAAGACACAGGCAGACAGACAGAAAAAAACAGACAGCGGCACAACAGAAAACAGAAGACGACAGACAGACAGACACCAAACAAAAACACGGACACACAAAATACAGACATACAGACAGACAGACAGAAAAACAGAGAGGGAGAGAGAAAAAACAAGAAAAAATTGGACCGAGGAGAAAAAAACATTGATTTAAAGTGGAATGAAAACCAAAATGGAATAACCGCTTCAGGAAAATCACACAAAAAAAAGACCATTTTTTGTATATGTTATGCAGGTATATAAAAAAGTGAACATTGGTAATTTATTTAAACCCCAGCTTGGTGGACACGAATTCACCTCAAAAGATTAACAATTCCAGTCAATAACTAATTGATTTTAACCCTCTGAAATGATTGCGTGTAAGGTTACTTAGCTATTTGTTGAAGTATTTAATGGCATAAAATCCTCAAAAACTTCGCCATATCCTGTAAACGCGTCCAAATAGCCCCCTTGCTCCCCTCCTTCCCCCTCCTCCCCCCTCATCTTCTCATAACTTCCCCACTCCCTTCAACCCGTTCCATCCCTCTTCCTCCTCCCTTTCCCCTCCTCCTCTCCTTCCCCCTCTCCTCCCCCTCCTCGTCCCCTTCCCCATTCATCCCATCCCTCCCCACACCCCCACTCCCCGTTCTCCCCTCTTCCCTCCCCTCCCTCCCCCCCACCCTCCCTCTCCCACCCCTCCTCCACCACTCATCGATAATCGGTAATGCGAGAAAAAGACAAGTTTTA